>JYFJ02008777.1:0-11426 GCA_000934665.2 Catajapyx aquilonaris | reverse complement strand
ACTCATATCCTTCAGTTCTATATCCTGTGGTTGCTTCGAAGGATCCATCGTCGTATATTCGGATGGTATCCCTGTGAATTGAATTAACTGCTTTTAATTAATTCTAATTTCTTAGCAAAATACACTTGTACTAAAACTGAACCTATGGTTGCTGTATGTACGCGTATACTGCTGTCACTCTTTTTCTGTTAAAACAGCAAAATATGTGGCTAAATTCCTTGACTCACGAGTACGTTGTGGACTTGAAATCACAACAGCATTCGATCTGATGATTGTAATACGTAATATATCTTACAATTTGAATGTGCTGATTCAGTTCCTAATGCATGAAGCAGGACCTTTACCTACCTTGTGGTCAAATAAACTGTAGATTTAAAGGTGTGTCCAATTTAAGCGGAGATGGCGCTCTACTCTTCATTGCGACTCTCCCTGGAAATGGAAATCAGTTGAGCTGAAAATGTACTTCTACTCATATCTTAGTATAGCCTTATTGTCATGAATATTACACCTACCCTTATAGGTCATTGCTTAATAGGGTGGAGTGAAAAAAGTCACGGGTACCCTTCAATGACTGTGTATGAAACCTAGTAACAATTCTGTAAAATATTTAATTTTTACGACGTGATCTTGAGTCTGCACATTTGGATTAAAGTTTGAAAATTTTCGATTTTTTAAAAATATTTTTACAATTTTTTTTAAAGTACTTGAAACAAAAAAACCTGACCGGTAGTCACTAAATAGTTGAACAAAGCCTTAAATATAGACAGGATATTTTTAAACATTTATAGGTGGTGGTTTCAGTCTGCGCAATAGGCCTAAAGTTCGGCAAATTGTCCGAAATTTCCGATATTTACAGTACAATTATTTATATAATCGGTAATATTTTAAAATAGCATGTATGTATCATCAAGTCACGTTCTTATAATCAGTATCCAAGCTTATTATAAGCTTTTTCACAAAACTAGAAAAAACATGCAAACTGTGTTGTAGACAGGAGTAAAGTAAGACGCGAGCGAATCAAATCTCGGCATGAAATTCTAAATAAGGAAACAAAGGTAGAAATACAGGCCTTATACTTTGACGGTAGAATTGACGACACCCTTCGTATTCACAAGACAGACAATGGGAAAATGCACAGAAGAACTGTTAAAGATCACATTTCACTCATAGAGGAGCCTAAATCGAGATTCATCGGTTACACAGTTCCATTGTCAGGGAAAGCCATTGACATTGCTAATTATATATCGTCGATTACTTTTCTGAGCACAATCTTACTATGTCGAAAATAGTTTGCATTGGTTGCGATGGATGCCCTACAAACACAGGAAAATATAATGGTGTAATTCGCTCGCTAGAAGAGAAACTTGGTAGACCTCTGCAGTGGGTTATTTGCCAATTACATACAAATGAACTTCCATTACGGCATTTAGTGGAAAATCTGGATGGACCTACTAGCGGACCAAAAGTTGGACCTGTCGGTCAAAGTTTGGCAACATGTCATGCATTGAAAATAGTTCAGTTTGAGTCCATAGAGTTTATTACTGATATAATCGATCGTGGTGATAAAAAGGGTTTGAGTACTGACCACCAATACCTTTATGATATATGTACAGCTGTTTCGAGTGGGATAATATCTTCAGAATTAGAAAACAGAAGTCCAGGAAAGTTCTCCCATGCCAGATGGTTGACTACAGCTAATAGAATTTTAAGATTATACGTAGCTACAAAAACTCCATCGCTAACATTAAAAGAGTTGGCAACCTTCATCGTGAAAGTTTATGCACCTAGCTGGTTCAGGATCAAGTGTAATCCAAAAGCTTATAATGGAGCTCAAAACTTGTGGGAAACCATAAAGAGTTGCACTTACCTATCTGAGAAAAATCGGAAAATTGTACACAAATGTATCCAAGACAATGGATACTTTGCTCACCATGAAAACATTCTCATACGTACATGCTCTCATGGTTGGGTGGTTGGGAGGGCATGGGTGGGACTCGAAGTGCAACCACCTCCCCGTGGTGAGTCCTGGGTAGTTTAATATGAACTAGCGAAGAGTTGCACAATGCAAAGTTGAATAACGAAAGCTATATATAAACAAGTTTTGATAACATTAAAAGAGGATATCAGAAATTATAAAACGTTAAAAATATCAGACATTTACGAATATTTGGATAGGTTTAAGCCTCATGTGCAGACTGAAACCACCACCTAAAAATGTTTTAAAAAATCCTGTCTATATTTCAGGCCTTGTTCAACTATTTAGTGACTACCCGGCAGGGTTTTTTTTTGTTTCAAGTACTTAAAAAAATGTGTGAGAATATAAAAAATTTCAAAATATTTTGTGCAGACTCAAGATGACGTCGTAAAAATTAAAATTTTTACAGAATTGTTACTAGGTCTCATACACAGTCATTGAAGGGTACCCGTTTCCGAAAAAAAAAAATTGACTTTTTTCACTCCACCCTATTGCATAATATCCGTCCCGGTGCTGTAAATGGTGATATACTATTGCATCAACTTACAACATTTGACCCTGGGGTCGAGCTTCATGAACTGACCAAGTTTCAGCAAAATCCATCTGCGCAACTTTTACATAAGGAACCCAAGTCCTTTACAACATTTCACCTTCAAATAAATGAATTACATTTTCTGAGATGAATTTTGCAGCTGAGTGAGCTGATGACCCAATTGAGCTAATCTGACTGTGTGTCTGCATTATTTAAAATCGCTTTTGACACGAAGTGCACATTTTCAATAACCCGCAGGACTATAAACCATCTACGAGGGCTGTACGAAAATGATTTGCAATTTTTGGGGGCCCAAAAGTACAGGGGTCTCACAGGTAGGCAGATGGGCACGTAATATCAAGAGAATCTTCCTGGAGCCGAATGTACTGACAACACGGGTGTGACATCCCCAGTCCCTCCAAGAACCAATTTTTGGACGTGAGATGCACCAACTCCCGATACCATTACCTCACAAAATTGTCATTGGCAATACCCTCTACCTAAATCCAACTCAAAATGCCATAATATTCGCCTCAACTTACCTCCTACAGTCTCGACTATATGCTGTGTCTTTGACCTACAGTAACGTCGGATGTAGCTGCTACATTTCAGCTCGTTTCACAACCTGCAGGTAACAAAAGTCATCAATTTCTAGCTAAACTTATATTACCTCTATGTTACTTCTGTTATTACTGCAGCGCAGTAGATACAGTCAATAACGACTGGTAATATACAAGGAAAAAGTTTAACATGTCCTGTCTTATCAGTTCTTGACTATCATATCTTGACCTCCCTGCCCTCTAAATTGCGGTTTTCTAATTTTGTCCGACACTACTGGTGTAAATGAAAACATGGCCATAAAATGTTCCAACACTTGGATGCATGCCCAGAGTGTGAGGAAGTGTGAGGAATCCATTGGTCCCCTTGACGTACCGGTATCTGCTTTTCTTTGCATCGTAGCGCAGCAAAACTCTCCGTTACGAACCAAGAAAAAAAGTCACGAACCAAGGCGGGCGATTTTCCACTGTTCAGATCCTTTTCACGGGTAGTATTTGTGAGATGTTTTACCACTTCAGGGCGTACATAATTAAAACGAGACACATCAGGACACTGACCAGTTATCAGAGGATTCTCATGTATTGGTCGATTGAGATGGCTGGGTCGTATGACCTGGTCATCGCTGACTATACCTCATCATGGGACTATGCCGTGATGATTGTGTATGTTGGATGTAACCCAGTGTATGACTCGTATATTACGGCATATGATTACATCAAAATGAACTCTTTTTGGATGACTGGTGGCCTGATTGTTTAATGACTGGAGGTTCGTGGACTGGTTGACTGGATGACTTGACTGCGGAAGCTCGACGCATGATTACCAATGTATACCAAATATATTTATTGTTGTAGTTGATTTTGTGTATTGCTTTTAGTAGTTCAGTGTAATAAGGGCTTGGGAACCTTAATTGTTGGAAAGTCCAATAAACACCTTAAATGTACATATAAGAAGATAGTTAACCATGTATAAATTTTAAAATCACGTTGATAGCTACAGTTTTCTCATAACATTTTGTCATTTGAAATATGCGGTAAATGGAACTCAAAATGTCTGATACAGCCTTGAGGACTTACCTCCAGTTATACCGGATACAGAGAGTTCCAAAAGTGTTGCCGGTGCTGATTGTGGAAGCAAAAACTGAAAGTGAAGATAATACGTCTAATTTGGGTCCTACTGAATACATCATTGTTGAGCATAGGGCGTGACGAATTCGGTCCAATTCTTGACATAGGATAGCAAATGTTTTCTTCCTTAAATACCAAGCTACGTTACGTTTGAAAAATGCTATTTTGAGAGCTCATGATTTCCTGCTAACATTTGAAACTAATGCAAGTCCCATACTAAAAGTAACCAGAATCGAGTTCAGTGTTACTGTGATGCGTCACTATCAACACTAATATATTTATAATAACAAAACTGCTGGGGCAATATAACTTATCAACCAAGAAAGCAAAGAAAAAACGTTGAAGGAAATCGAGATTCTGATGCCCTTTGACTATTGACGGACAGGAATGCTAGTNAGTTTGGGGGGGGGGGGGGTGGAACAGCTGGATGATACTGCGGAAAAAAAACCGTGCTGATGTGGATTGGGATTATAGGAAGATGTAAGAATTAATTTTAGTCATACTTTATTTTCATGTAGGCTATCACCCCTGCTCTAATACATGTAAGTGCTATGTTATTGTATAGACTCTTCTTCACTTACGAAGGAATTTTCTCATTTATGGCCATTACAGCTTCTGTTAACACCCTAATAGTATCTTTCAGTTCTAACACATCTTCTTTCAGTGCTAATGTCTCTTTCTTCAAGTTATCCTTCAACTGCTTTATTGAAAACTGCAATTTAGAGTTTCGGTCATCTCCATCTGATTCACCAGTAGGCCTACTCACGTAAATGACATCGCTTCCTTCTCCATTTCTATTCACGCATTCAGAGGTTCCAATTTCTCGAGAGGCAGGTTCCAAGTAAAGTTAGGCTCTTCTCCATCTGCCATTTCAAGGACAACATTTCCAGTGGACAAATCCACCACCACATCTCCCTGAAATTTGTCGGAGAGGATGAGCACGAAATTCAGCTCCTCGAACAGCTTGAACAACTTCTCTATGCTACTTGATGGACGTGAAAAGGCATTTTTTAAAAGGTCAAGGGGGCGAATGATGGATTCAACATGACCAATTAGTTCAATCATTGATCTATTGCTATGAAGTTCTGTCTAATTTATGATAGACTGGGTCTCGTTGACGGCGAGGGCAACAAGAATCATCAAAATTAAAACAACCATGATAAAGAAGGATATGTACATGACTTGGACAAATATCGTCATATAAGCAAATGGCAAGTCCTTAAAGTCTGTTGTTCCAAGAATGAGAGAAGCCATCAGTGTGAGTGATCCATTCACAGTTGAGAATATGGACCCGGCAGTGTGCAAACGGTCCAAGAGGTGGAAAGCGAAGAAAAAGCCAGCAATCATGAAAATAAATGGCAGGATACCATGAGCGTATCTTTTTGCTACAAAGCAAAACATTTTTACAGTAATGCCTTGCTTGCTAGGGAGCCAGCATATCATGAGTACAAGCTCCAACCAAATATATAATGTGACTATTACCAGGCTTTGACATATCAACCTGGGAGGCAATTCGAGGCTAACCCATAGTAAGGGAATTTGTACAAATATAACAAATTCAAAGGCACTTATGGACCGATAAAAACGTTTAATTGGTACCATATGGCACAATTCTCTGAATGCTAAATCACGCCACAAAGAGGAAGTAATCACACACACCATGGCATGTATTTTGACAGAATGATCGTCTTCAGGCGAAGATGACGACCGAGTTACGTAAATCGTCCAAACCACGACAAATATAAATTGTATGGTAAAATTAGCCCAGGACAACCACTGAACACTCTTCCATTTGAAGTAGAGAAACGTAGACAGAACTGGATGATTCAGGAGAGTCTCGTGCTTCTTGGTCTGGCTGAAATATCTGAGAATTTCGAATTCAGTCGCATTTCTTGTTGGCCTCATTAACTGGTTGTTAAACAGGGCTTTCTGGTTGTTGTCGCCTGATTTGGATCTCAGTGTAATGCATCTGTCGAAATATTTATTCAATGTTGATTCCGAAATGTTATTTATCAGTGGCTGGCCTGTGTCCTTATCTACAATCCATGGATCGGCCCCGTGCAAGAGCAGCTCAACAGTGGTGTCTTCACTTCGGTTTTTAATGCAGTAGTGGAGAGGAGTCCTTCCCTTAGTGTCTTCAGAGTTGATCAAGTGATTAGTAGATTCGTCTAACTCGAAGTATTTCAGCAATTCTGCGATACAGGCGTCATACCTTTGGGTCTGACTATTTTCGTTCACCTGAGAACAACATTCAACAACGTCTGTGTCTATCTTGTCAATTCCCTTAGCGAGAAGATGGAGCACACATTCTTTTTGATTGGTTCTCAGATCTGTCAGACTGGTTTTGTGCCTCATCAAAATGTCAAGTCGTCCCCATGCTGCTGCTGGAATCAACCATTTGTTACCCCTTTTGTAAAAAATTTTAATAATGTGTGAGTTGCTGCGAAGTTCCTCTGCACAATTTTCAAGTCCAAGGACACATGCTCGTTCAAGAAGATATCTCTCGGAATCTTCTCCCTCTTGTTGGTGCATCTTCTTCCTCAGTAGTTCCTTTTCCTTTTCTAATTGTTCTTCCTTCTCCTGTAGTTCTTTTTGCTTTTTCAGTCGTTCCTCCTCTTCCTGTAGTTCCGCTTCCTTTTCCAGTTGAAGTTTTCCCTCTATCAGTTGATGTTCTACTTTGACCAATTGTTCTTCTACCTCCACCCGTCGTCTGTTATTTGACAGTTGTCTTTTCCTTGCTTCCAGTATTTCTTTTAATACATCTGGCCTTTCTATATAAAGTGCTGCGGTCAAGTCATTTGGTGGACAGAGTCTATCAAAACTGTGTTGTGTGATCGAATCTAGCAGTCCCGGAAATTGTTTCTTGATGAGATCTCCAGTCGAGATACCATCCACTCTGCACTCCAAATCTCCCCAGTGCTGAATGAGAATTCTGACGACATCTTCGTGCTTGTTGACCACCGCTTCGTGGAGTGGTGTCTCACCTTTCCAATTCTTTGCGTTTATCATGACGTTTTCCAGTCTTAGAAGGACTTCCACAATGTCATTTCTCCCATATCGGGCTGCAATGTGGAGAGGGGTGCATCCTTCTCTATTACGAGCATTATGACGGTACTGGTAGTCAGTCCCAACCTGGACATCCAACAATCCTTCCATGACGTCCAAGTGTCCTTCCGTGACCGCCACGTGTAAGGCCCGGTCACCATGCTTATTTGGAATGTCCTTCATGCCTCTTGACAGAAGCTCCAGCGCCATATCCTTCTGACAGTGTCTGACTGCCAAGTGAAGAGCAGTGTTTCCTTCCAAATCTTTGCCTGCATACCATACGCTGCGAATTGACTTAATGACCTCATTTCTAGATGACCTCCACTCGGTTGACTTAGTTAACAACTCAATGTTTAACTCACTCAGCAAATCATTTGCAACCTCAAGCTGCAACCCAGTTATCTTCGTTTTCAACGCTGTTTTCAACTCAATTAGCAACTCAGTTACAAACGCACTGTTCAACTCAGTCACCACATCAACATCCAATGCAGTTAACTTAACTTTCAACTCAGTACATTTAGAATTATTTTCCTGTATCAAGCGATCGTATAATTCCTTTTCCTCTCTCCATCCTGCCAAACGAGACGCAATGTCTTCTTTATGACTAGTGAGGGAATGCATATTAAAGCTAATGCCAAACCTGGCTTCTAACCACCGATATTTTTTGGCCATGACGAAAGGACGAGGACATTTCTCCCACAAATCCAGAAGGTCCAAATTGCCACTTATTGCGGCTAGATGTAGAGGTGTCCTTCCTGAATTGCTGTGAGTCCACAGAGCTTTGTAATAGTTTGTTGCGTTGGACAACAGAAGTTTCTCGAGGATGTCCTTCCTTCCTAATGCAGCAGCCAGATGTACTGGAGTATTTCCAGCCTCATTCTGAATAGCAGACATGTTTCTGCAGTAGTATTTTCCTCCAGTAGAATGTGTCCCCAAGAGTAAGTCTATTATGCCCGTTTCCTTCTCTTTTTCTTGCCTTTCTCTCTCATCTTCCATTTTCGATCTCTCTTGTTCCTTTGTTTCCCCTTCTTCTCCCAAATCCTTTTGCCTTTCACCTTTCCATCTCCTACATTCCTTCACAGCAACGTGAAGTACAGTCATGCCGTTTTTGTTCACTTCATTGGCACATAACGCATCTACATCCAGGTAGACCTTTGCAACATCGACATTCTTTGATCGCGCAGCAACAAAAATCGGTGTTTCACCGTGTAGGTTCTTCGAATGGACAGACGCGCCTGCACCAATCAGCAGCATGGCACTTTCCTTAGTCCGGACGTAATGAAGTGCTGTGCCACCTTCATCGTCTGTGACAGTCACACTGGCTTTCCTCCCCAGCAGCTTGCCTAGTGTTTTGTCACAAGAGAAATTACTTGCTTCATGGAGCAGTGTCCATCCCTTGTCACCTCGAGCATTAACATCGACTCCATACTTGACTGTGAGGAACCTCTCCACTAGTTCTGGTTCACCGCCACTCTAATGACTTCAAACAACATTCGAGACATTTTCTCGATGTCTCTAGGTTCTTGATCTAAGAGCCTTTTAGCTCTGGTGATGACTGTTTTTATCTCATCTTCTTCTGGGCCTGTCTCTGCCATGGTCTCGGGCTCACCACATTCTGTCCTTTCTTGATAGGCACCAGGTGTTATGGGTGTCTCGTCATTCGGGATATTTAGGCCTATACGCCCCTGCTGTCGATTGTAATGATCCATTTTCATACTCGGATGGTACACCTTTAATTGGAATTAATTACTAATTACTAAGTAGAACTTATTCCCATGTGAATGCATAAGTAGCATGATTAGCATTATTTTGTGTACAGCTTGAGAGCGTACTAACAGAATTTTGTGTTGGCAATCGCCAGGTATTCAAACTCAAAATTTATGATTTTTCCTCCACTTACTTACAGTTTACTCGAGTTGGTCTCTGGCGTCCGATATGATTGTCTTCTACATTTCAGCCCGTCCAACAACCTGCAGGTAACAAAATTGATATCAATTTTGAGCGAAACTTGCATTACCATGTTACAACATTACTGCGTCATAGCGGAGAGTGTAAATAACGACTGATAAGAGTTATAAGGCAAGAAAAAAGTTTCCCAGTTTGTGTGTATTCAGATAATTATATACATCAGATTCCTCATCATCAACCTCGTGGCTGTCACTGCGGTTTAGATATTATGTTTTCGCAATATAATTACCTCTTGTTCAAATTATCTCCAGGTTTAAAGGCGTGTCCAATGAAGCAAAAGACGATGCTCTGCAATGATATTTGCCTCCTGTGCAGCACAATCATTCCTTGGAGTATTCCTGAAAACGGAAGTCGGTTGAGCTAGAGATATATGTTGTTATAAATCTTATTAGCCTGTAGCTATACATGCTGGGTCATAGTATAATAATTAAGCTGTCCCACTACAATAAAATATTAGCGCCTATTAGTGCCTATTTCTACCTTTTTTGACGCCGTTTTGTAAGATTTTCGAGAGTTCTGCTGGTTTTCCGTTCAAGGAATCCCTCCCACTTCAACCTTTGACGAGCGAAGAAGCGGTTGATGTGTAGGATCCCGTGTAATATGCCGTTTATTGCGACTCGACAGAACGGCTATTAATAGCCGTTAAAAAAGCTGCTACATTCGGCCCTACGGCCACTCTATCCGAAAATTCCATCGGCCATATTGGCTCCCCGTGAGGGAGGATCTTAACTGTCGCAGTTACACTAATAGATTAACCAACGTTGTTGTATTCGCGATACATATGAACATAGATAATAAAAACTTTGTGTAGAAATTAAAATAAATTAGAACCAGCTTGATTTATAGTGCCTATTTAAGAGCCTATTTTGACTGTTTTCAGGGCCTAAATGCCTACCTATTTGAGGGGTTCTTAGAACATAGAAATCAGTTCCTTAATCATGGCGTAATAACAATAACTTCACTTAAAATAAATTCTACGCCTGGCTCCATTGTTGCCGAAAGACGCTGCCATGTTATCTTCATTTGATTTTCACCTGGGTTCCCTAATATATTTTGTTGCAACAATTCATGTGTGTGTGTGTGTGTGTGTGTGTGTGTCCACATGACTTTTTAAATATTAAACTCAGAGATGGTACCCCCATCATCTTGTCCGTTTTGGCATGTAATGACCCAGATTATAAAAATTTTCATACAATATTGTCAAACGGTTCTTCCAAAGGGTTCTTCGACAACACATTTCATAATAATATTTTATTGCATTTTGTAGTGTCCTGGCAACTGGCTGGTGATAGTTGCCTGGTCACTGACTAATTTTAATGCTACGTAAAAATGTAAAAATTCAACAAGCATTGTAATTTTATTTATAATCAGAAGTCATTTTCTAGCACTTTTTGGTTAAATGTAGCGAAGTCCAATCATATTATTTTGTATATATTAACTTATATGGCTTTTTAAACGGCTATTTTGACTGATGATGTTGGCACATAAAGTTTTATTTATATTTTTAAAGTCATATACAAAATATGATTTGACTTCACTAAATTTAACTTAAAAGTGCTATTAAATCTGTTCGAGATAAAATTACGTATGTTGTTTGCATATTAAGTTCCGGTGTTGCATTCACCTCATCTGGAGTAAATTCAACACTAAATGACTATGGCCTGTGATATTGCATTTTTTTAAAAATCAGATACGATACAGTTTTTTCACAAAATTTCGTCATTTGCAAAATCTAGTAAACCCAACGCAAAATGTGTCGTTTCGCCTCCACTTACCTACAATTATGATGCGTCTTTGACGTCACGTAGCGTCGGATATTTTTTCTACATTTCAGCGCTTTTCACAACCTACGGGTAACAAAAGTGATATCAATTTCGAGCTAAACTAATATTACTTTGTTTCGTCTGTTATTACTCAGCATAGTGGAAACAAGGAATAACGACTGGTAAGTCAAGGAAATCGTTTCACAGGATTCTACGTCTTATCAAGTGATATAGATAGCCTTGACCTCACTACAGTCCATATAGGGTTTTCTAATCTCGCCAAGAGTGTAAATTAATTCAAGGTCTTGATTATGTGCCCAATTTATGAAACATTTTTGAGCAGCATGGAACTTGAATGTTGTTACACGCTTTATATTAGTTTCACTTTGTCTGTGAGTGTGTGTGTCCACCCCTCCGTTCGCCCTTGCCCCACCATCTATCGGTGGGTATTAACGTTA
>JYFJ02008776.1:0-11435 GCA_000934665.2 Catajapyx aquilonaris | reverse complement strand
CGGCTCAATTAGTACGGGAGGAGGCCGTGCGGACTTGGACTGGGAAGCCCTGCTGGTACGTCGCTCTCAGCAACAGCCGCCGTACCGTCAAGAACATGGTCAAGAAGGTGACTTGGACCTGCACGTGGAGTGTCGGCGTCCGCCATCTTTGAAAAATATACCACACCGAAGAGCAGGGTAACCTCGATGAGTGCCGGCAACCATGTAGGGGACCCTGCCAAAAATGGATGAAATCTCTTCCTATGTCTGCCCAGACCATGCCAGAAAATAGCTAGAGGACTTCCCACTAACTGTAAGTGAAATCATCAAATCAAAATGGTGGGCCAAAAGGATATAAATATATCCTGCGGAGCCTACTGATTCATGTAGGAAAATATCCAATTATCATGATCATCTGAGGGAGAATAAAGAAATATATTCCTCATACATCACATGGCGTTTCAAGGAATCACAGTCTTCGCCATCTCCAATGATTGCTGGCTCTGGGTGGTCCACAGCATGCGACTTCTTTTTCTTTGGCATTGTTGTGACTGAAGGTTTAGGGTACTTTCGCTTGCGCTCATTGCGGAATTTATCCATTATCCTCTGCCTCCATGTATCCTGTAAAACCAGAATTACAACAAATTCAATTGCACCCCCATTACTGTGTGGTCCATCGCATTGCAAAGGATGGTTCCAGATTTTAGCATCGCAAACTGAGATATAGGCATCGGAATGTTGCCAATTTTCAATTTTCCATGTTTCAAATGGCCCAGAGAGCGAATTGAAAATACAGTAATTTTAATTTCTGTGGTACCGGTAAGGCAGGTAATCTCTTCGTCCTGTAGGCCTACTTCTAAATTCTTCATGGCATCAGTACATGATGTTTCCTTGGAGCAATCACCCTTGCACACAAAACTTAACCCTACACACTCATCTCCTACACCCACATCACTTGAATTATAGTACTGGTTTGAAACCAAAGACGTTTTCTTACCCAATACAAATAGTCTGAGCCGGTGCTTAAAATCTACTGTATTTGGGTGCTCATGTGCTCGTCCTGCCTGCCGAATGACTCCAAAAAAAAAATGCTCCAGTACATCCTGGTTCAGGAAATGTGTGGCAATATAAGAAAACCCATACATGTCTTTCAACATAGAATATAATCCCATCAATGATTTTGATGTGGTTATGATTCCATGTTGAAATGGATATATTTTACCCCGTACCCTCACTGATTCCATCAACGTTATCATTTTCTGAAGGATCTCTAACTGGAAAGCCTCACCTGCAAAAGCGTTCC
The DNA here is from genome assembly GCA_000934665.2 of Catajapyx aquilonaris. NCBI lineage: Eukaryota > Metazoa > Arthropoda > Diplura > Dicellurata > Japygidae > Catajapyx > Catajapyx aquilonaris. The sequence goes on along the minus strand of JYFJ02008776.1, from coordinate 10,153 downwards.
TGTTTTTCTTACGACTGTCTTTTCTCACATGTGAATTTAATATGTCGACCCAGGAGTCGAACACTTGTATGACCTCCGCTGTTTCCTCCCAATTGGTACATTGCAGCAAGTTTTTCCCGCCAAAATACATGGCAGCTTTCGAGACCCTCTCTGATAGTACCCTCACAGCCCATTTTACTCGCTGCCGTGCACATGCCTTAACATGTAAGAGTTCTTCGTTAAATTTGAAAGCCATGGAAATGTCGCCACCTTTTGTTTTATCAGCAATTTCATCAAGCACACTACGATCAGCCCACCGGCCGCATGGTATAATTTAAATCCATAATCTAGGAAATTATTCCTTGCCAACTTCAACATATGAGGGGCGTCTGCAAAAAACAAAAACCCGTCTGTCCCCACAAGTTGGGTTTTGGAAATACGTCTTTTTCTGGTCTACACCAAGAGATTTCCAAAGTCCCCGATTGCTGCCACCCATATCAGAAACTATAGCAACACAAGGAAAGCCAATTGACTCCAATTTGGCTAAAGTCATTTTACTGAAAGGATGAACACACGTCACAGTTGCCCGCCCCAACCCCACTGCAACTCCTTCCTCCCCCCCAGATCTTCCGTCTCAAAACACTCCGCGTGGTGGCTATGGCGCATGCTCACTAGCACGGGCCTGGAAATATGATCCCTCCGCTAAGAGTTACCCACAATGACTGCCACCACAGGCTTCCTTTATTTCCAACTGTGGCAACCTTTGTGCCATTTTCGAAAAGGTGAAATTGAAGCTGTTCCATTCCCAAATGTCTCTGACATGTTGATGTATCCATGGAAATTTATTTTAAAATGTGACCTGCTTGCACCCAATGCAGAATTATTGGAGCCGGCGACTTCTAGTTCTTTCCTTCCAAAGTCCACTGCATATAGAGGAATCGCCGCTTTTGTATTTCCACCCAACAATGTCTCACCTGATCCATCATCGTCTGAGGTCAATCTCCACCCTTTGCGGCTGTTACCATTCTGGATACTGGCCACCACCTAGGAACCTGAAACCACAATCCATCACCCCAGGTTTTTCCCAGGATGTTCCTAATAATTTTCACCACATTTATTACATTTCAAACTGTAAAAATTTATTGCTCAGAGACCCAAGTAATGCTTTGCAAAAAATTATGGTGGCTCTGAAAAGGTGGAAGCATGCGCTCCAGAGGGAGCCTGCGCCTTGCACCAGAACTGCCGGAAGGGACACTTGTAGAAGGTGGAGCATAGCATAGCAAGGCAGTACAGGACAAACCTGGAGGATCATGACGCTTTCCTTGCCGCTTATGATGCTGCAATGCTGGTGGTGGTGCAACAGCTTTCCTGCGGCTGGACGTAACATGAGCAGGACCTGTTACACTTTCCGAAGTCTCCTGGGACAGCTCCATGATAGCTGGAGGTGGTGCACCCACTACTTCCTCTTCACAGAAGTTGTACCAGTCATCATTATCATCATCTTCATCCGAGTCCTCCAAGTTAAACACCATGGGTTCCACCCTCTTGTCCACCATACCATCTTCCTTCCAGGTTTCTTCCATCACATCCTCTGCATGTCTGACGCAATTTGCCCAATCCGCAGGTGTAACTTTTGCCAAGGCGTCCACCCATTGTAATAATGTCAAAGGCACGCAGCGGGGACGAAGCAGGATTGGAGTAAAAGACAGACTGCCAAAAGAGAACCTTACAGTTCAAGATATATATTCCCACTGACGTGCTTGAAGAATAACAGCGATAAGGAAAACAAAGAGTAGTGAAATGGGTCTATTACATCACCCCACACAAAAATGAAAACAAGTCGAATACAAGGCAAAAATCATACAATGCAAACATAACCGAGTACAACTGTACCAGCCACGAACTCCAAGCGCCATCATCAAATACAAAAAGAATCGTACCGTACAAGAGAAAAAAAAAACCAACAAAAACAAACTATTTGCGAAACTTCGCTAACAATGAGGGCAAATGCTTGACACTCTTGAACGGTTCCCAAGTATTATCACTAGACGGATAACCAACCCATTTTACCAGGAAATAGGACTTTCCCTTCACCAACTTCTTACGCACAATGCGCTCTACTTTGTACATGGGCCCCTGCTTATTCACAAACACAGGCGGTGGCCGGGCATTTTCATCGACCCAATTAGAGGGGCGAGCAGGCGCACGTTTGAGCATGGACACGTGCACCACCGGGTGTATGCGCACATTATGCGGCAAAGCCAACCGATAGTTGACTGGAGAAGTGACCCCAATGATCTGGAAAGGACCTACATAGCGCGGCGCCAACTTGGCCCGATGCGTGCCCAACACCTTAGCATTCAATAACACAAAATCCCCTTGCGCGTACTTAACGACGCGCCTTTTCTTGTCGGCTTGGTGCGTCTGCACCTCCTGCGCCTTGCGCAAGGCATCTTTGGCACGTACCAAAGTGGCTCTCAGACGCTCCAAGGTGCAGGCGGCCGAATCCACGTGGGAGCGCAAAGTGCTCCTCTTCAACAACACTACCGGAACATTAGGGTCCCTCCCAAAATTCACTCGAAAAGGCGAAATGCCCGTGGAAGAGTGAGGTGCGTTATTGTATGCGAATTCCAAGGGTAACAAATACGAATCCCAATCCCGCCTCCTATCATTGGCGAAAGAACGTAACATGTCTTCCACCACACGATTCACCCGTTCCGTCTGACCGTCGGTTTGTGGGTGATGCGAGGACGACATGCGCAGCCTCGTGCCCAACTTACGAAATACGGCTCTCCAAAATGCCTGGTGAAACGGGGGTCCCAGTCTGACACAATGGATGTACACAACCCATGCTGAACAAATACAGTATTAAAGAATATATCCGCCAACTGCACAGCGGTTACTTTCGTAGTGCATGGGCGGAAGGGATGAGAAATGCAATTTTTTGAAGTGGTCCATGAAGTGAATGTACTTTGTTGTTGTGAAATTACACTCAGTGCACAGATGATGATATGCACTCACTTTCTGGATTCCTGAACCTGAAGGTCCAGCATGCTGTTGGTGATCATGTGCCTGTGGTGGTGGCGGATTCAATCCAGACGGCAATGTTGCTTCCAAGGTAGATTCTGTTGATCCTATGTAGGTGCTGTCATGCTGGGGGAGCAGGCTTTCACCAGCATTTTCTGCTTAAAAAAAGACTCAATTTTATGCCTCGAACATGGGAGTCATCAGCAGCAGGGTATTGTGACTGTATGCCCAAAGCAGTGTACAGTCATGTGCAAAAAAAAAAAAAAAACATGCAAAATTGTGTACCGCACTGAATTGTACACACTGACTGTGTCACTTATGCGTTTATAATTGGGGTAGACTGGTGCAGGTTACAGGTCTTACCTGACAGATGGAAATTGCACTATAGACCTATACACAATAACAAGCGTGATAACAAGCCTATGCAGTCTACACTGAATGTAAGTAGCACTAAGCTTATATCCTCCTGAGACTCGAGGCCGAGATAATGATTTTAGACATTCTCTTCAGTTTTGGTTTTAATCAATTTGGCTTTAGAAACCCCCAACAAAGGTTTTAAAATTTTACAATGCTTTTCTTATTTTAAAAATTTAAAACTCAAAAACCGCCATACAAATTTGTAAATGAATGTTGCAATTAATTTTACATCACCCATGGAGAGCTTAGGTCATTATCTTTCACTTCCACATAAAGGGAATTGTAAAATAATTAAATAATATTTAATTACAATTTTATTACATTTAATAGCCTAACTAAACATAAAACGGGCGTATGTCAGCCGTGTAGTACAGGTAGCTGCTGCGCGCTTGCATAAATATCCAATCACAAAATGCCATTGTGGTTTTGTAGCAACATCTATACCGAGGACATAGGCCCCAGACAGACAGGCCAAGTTGAGCCTCGGCTTGTCGCGGTCGGGGCTGAACCTGGCCGTGGCTCGGCCACTTTGCAGGTGATACCCGTCCAGACTGGACAACGTATTAACAGATGTTACCGGTAGATGGCGCGCGAGAAAACAAGTGACAACTGATATGCGGCTGCCCGTCTTGGTCTCAAAGATGGAGGTCGCAGATGTTGCCGTAGCCTTTTGCGCGTTTTCTTCCGTCCAGTTCCTGTTCCTGGCTACTGTAGCCAAACTGTTCCTCCGTTATCGTGAGGAAAGGAGGGTGGCACGCTTGAAGCAAGCCCGACGCCTGCGGAGAGTCAAGTACTTGCAGCTCCTTCAAGGTACGAAATAGACGGACCACATAACACGTGGCTTACGTTATTAGGTTTTAGCACCCTGGTTTTGAAACCAGCAAGACCAGCAAACACCAGCATGCTGGTACCAGCAAAACAGTGCCAATTCCCAGCATACCAGCATTGCTGGTTTCAAAACCGGGGCATGCTGTAGTCAGTAATCATAATTAAAACTGACAGAGTACGTGTCAGAAACTGTGCTCGACACTCTTGCAGGGCGTTGCTAAACTCAGTGCTGACAGCACTGACAATGAGTTTAGCAACGTACTCTATGTTATTTATTGAAATTATTTGTCACATAACCTGGCAGCAAAACACAAACACTGATAAAAAAAAGTGCCAATTTAAAAATAGGTTATTTCTTGGGTCCATGGTTTCTGTGGGTAGGCGCAATTGTTGAGTGCTAATTTTGGGCTTTACAGCTTTGCAACACCGAACCTCACAGCTATGCTATGGGGAAAGAAAATTTTGGGTGAAGACAACATGCAGGTCAGGGGACTTCCGGCAGAAGTTTCTCCGGGGACAGTGGGATGAAGAGGACTACCTGCAGAACCTGCGGATGTCATAGCCTTGCTTCAAGCTGCTCTGCAGCAAATTGCAGAGTCGTCTGACTCGCCAAGACACTCACATGAGGCGAGCCCACCCACTTCCTCTACGTGTTGCCATGCCCCTGTACTACCTGGCAGATGATACATCATTAAACACACTGGCGAATCTCTTTGGAATGGGCAAATCAACGGCTGGGGAGCTAATCCATGACTTCTGTGCTGCAGTGATTAGTGTTCTGAAGCCTACATACTTAAAGTACCCCACGGAAGAGGAGTTCTTGTGCATGCCAGCAGCATTTGAAAATAAGTTCGGGGTCCCAAATTGTGTTGGTGCCATAGATGGCACTCATGTAAAAATTGTATGCCCACCCGAATTCAGGAAAGATTATTTCGATCGTAACCATGACTACTCTGTAGTCATGCAGGTGGTTGTTGGGGCGGATGGAAGTATTTGGGACGTGAACGTAGGGTGGCCAGGCTCAGTGCATGACGCAAGGGTGTTCACAGAGTCATCTCTGTATAAGAGATACTTGAAAGGTAAACTGTTCCCAACTCAATCTTTTTGTACCGGTACTGCAACCAATGAATCTGTCCCCATGTACATCATAGGCGATGGGGCATACCCCCTCCTACCATGGCTCATGAAACCCTTTGCCGATACAGGCCGGCTAACCCAGGATGAAGTGCGGTATAACAAGATGTGTGGGGCAAGGTCGGTGGTGGAGTGTACCTTTGGTAGGCTGAAGGGGCGTTTCAGGTGCCTCCTGGGGCGCAACGACTGTGATGTGGACAATGTGAACAAAATTGCTTTGGCTTGTTGCATCCTACACAACTATTTAAACGCCAACAACCAGGTGGTCCCCCAGCGGTGGATTGATGAAGTAGCTGCATTGGAGGACAATCCAGCCACTGTACAGTATGTACAAAGGAATGAGCAGGGGGCAGCTGCCATAAGGCGCTCTTTGGTGCATTATTTTTCGACCGAGTCTTGATGTAATTATGTTATATGTAGCCATTGATATGTTGGTTTTTTTTTAAAACTGTACTTTGCATTTTTACGTGGTTTTTTCATTTGCACTCGTCCATATTTTTAATTTTTAAAAATTAGGAAGTGATTGATATTTTTACTTGCTTTTTGATTTTGACCTGTACTTTATATTCTTACTTCCTTTTTTGATTTTGATGCGACTGATATGTTTACTTGCTTTTTGGACTTTGACATGATTGATATTCAAACTTACATTTTTCACTAACATTTCATATATGCTCTTTGATTCTTGCACTTACATTTGACTATGTTACTAATGTTTTATATTTTCCATCTGCAGCTTATGGAGTAGTATCCGTAGTATCCTTTGCTTTCTTTATTTTTTCACTTTTTGCAGATACTGTATCTAAATTATAATTAGCCATGCTTGTTGGTTTTTCATACCCAAATGCATATGCACACACATGCATCTGTATTATGTAGTGGGATGTGAATATTTTCAATATACAAGTGACCTATTTTTGTTTCTGAAATGTATGAAATTGTTTCAAATTGTACGTGGGAGCCCTGGTGTTATTACAGGGTGGCCCATAGGAGTTGTGTAGTATAATATGGTTACTATGTAACCATAGTAACATTACCATGAATTGACTTGTTATTTATTTTATTTATTTGATTACCCCGGCCTGGAGCAGGGCTCCTATGGGGGGACACTCTACATCGTACAAAAGGACATAATTTTACTAACATGTTGAAAAAAATTAAAGATACCCAAAAGAAGTGGTCTAGTACAGTCTGTGTATAATAAATACATCCGATCAGGAGGACAACGAATGACATTGCTAAGAAATTTTGTCCTTGGGGTTGAAAATATTTGACATTCAAATAATAAATGATGTTGCGTAAAACATTGACCCATGTTGCACCAATCACACATTTTTTCAGAATCAAAAGAAATTTTGTTCCCCAATTGATATATTGATATTGAGTTGTTCTTTAAATTTATCCACAATCGTAACTGGGGTAATGGCACGTTGAACGAAAAATAATTTTCCATCAATGGTGTTGTTTTATACGAATAGCCATACCTAGAGGAAGAATTCAGTCTCAGACTGTCTTCATTGAAATGATATAGAGCCATTTGATCTTGAGCACTTGCCAGACTCACTGCTTCCAAGTCACTTGATGCATATCCGTAATCAGACAAATTTCGGAGAAGACTCGAAAACCAGTTGTACTGGGGATAGCTGTTGCCGTTCGTGTACCAACATAAGGTAGTTCAAGGCCTGCGTACACAAAACCACCTGCTGTCTGTCTTTTAGTCTCCTCCAAAATTTAATCGTCTGCAGTAGGATCCTGACCTTTATTGGGGATATTCCCGTTTCATTTCTGATAAAAAAACCCGCTGCCGACACTGGGAGGCCAAGGAATCTCTTAACAAAAACATTCTGAACCCTCTCTATTTCAGGTAAGTACCGCATGCCCCATATAGGCGCTGCATACTGTATTATCGGCGCGATTTGTGCATTAAATAACTTCATTGCTATTTTAAAGTCCCGAAGTTTCATATTTCGAAGCGTATGCCACAAAGAATTTATCGCCGCAATCGCTTTACTTTTCTGCAGCTCTGTTTGTACATGGAATTTTCCCGTGCTTGAGAAGGTCACTCCCAAATATTTGTATCTGTTTACAATTTCGACATTTTCAGTGCCCAATGTGAATTTTGTGTCTCCGGCTAGCCGTCCTGCCTTCCTGAAAACTACTACTTTGGTTTTATTTATATTTATCTGGAGGCCCAAGGAGTCAAAAAATTCATGGGTTTTGTTTAACAAGTTTTGCAAATAGAGACGATGGTAAGTTAACAAAACCACGTCGTCGGCAAAAATCAATAGCTGGACATCTTTCATATTTGGTCCAAAGTTTATACCTGGTATCCCGGACTCCTCTAAAAATGAGGTCAGCTTCAAGGTGTAAAGTGTGAAAAGGAGGGGAGAAAGAACCTCACCCTGTAACACACCTTTGCCAACTTTCAGGCCAACCTCCTGGGGATCATTTGTCGAAACCACTCTAAATCTCATATAGATCTCTCTTATCAATTGGATAAACTTAGAGCTAATTCCTATATCGTATAGTAATGGCCATAACTTACAATGTACAACATTATCAAAGGCCTTGGTTAGATCTAGAAACGCTGTAAACAATTTCCCTTTTGGGGGGCCCACATATTTGTGTATCGCCGCAGTCAAAACAAAAATATGATCCAGACAACCCCTCTTTGGTCTAAATGCGGCTTGTGTTTCTGGTATCACTTTTTTTTCCTCACACCATTTCTGAAGTCTGGCAGCTAATATCGCAGTGAGGAGTTTCAAGATGTTATTTACTAGAGATATTGGTCTATAATTTGCAGCAATCAGCTTATCTCCTCCTTTATAGATTGGGATTGCTTTGGATCTAGCCCACTGTTCCGGCACTTCTTGTTTCGCGATGCACATGTTTAGCAGCTCCAATAAGGTGGTTACAATGTGTTCTGAGTCAATTTTTAGAAAAGCATTTGGGATTAGGTCTGGCCCAACTGCGGAATTTTTTAATGCTTTTATCGCCGCACATAACTCTGGCAACAAAATTGGCCCATCTAACTTGTTATCCTCTCTAAGCTGCATCGGTTGTATTAGGGTGGGTTGACAGCTACCGCACATCGTTTCCAGATACTCCCACCAAACCCCCTGGTCCAGCCTAAATTGAGGAGCGTGCGTACGATTTGCTTTTACAACACTCCAAAACGTTTGGGATGATTTTGCTCTCAGCATTTCATGTATCGTGACAGAATAATATTTCTTACTTTTTGCAGACTTGCAATTACGAAACATCTTCCTTCTTCCAATATAATCTTTTCGATCTTCCACCTCATTACTATCCCACCATCTGCGCAAAGCCTTTTTGACATCTCGCTTGAGGCCCTTAAGTTCCTCATCATACCACGGTTGTCTAGCCTTACGAGCGTGATTTAAATTAGCAACTTTCGGAGTGAAGATGCATCCATATTCAGTTAGCAAATTTCGAGCCATTTGTTGAAAGATTACCGGCCATTTGTCCGGCGGAGTCATGAAAAATTTCTCTCGCCATTCCAGTTCTGCAATAGTTACCGCCAAAAACTGTAAACCCTGTTGGGGTACCACCAGGATTTCTCCAGAGTTGGAATATGGAATAAGTTCAACATTCTGCGCAGTCAAGTCTTGAGTTGGAAACAGCAAGTCGGCTTGTATGGGAAAATGGTCCGATTTTGCAGATTCTAGTACACGAAAATTTACCACTGACATCAATAACCCTTCTGACACTACCGCATAGTCTATCACACTTTGACCCGCCGTTTTACAACACGTTATCTGACCATGATAGTCATCTGGAAATGAACCATTCAACACTACATATGTATGCATCAATGAAAAATTGTACAGTTTTCTGCCATTGGTGTTTTGAATTAGGTCTTTCGATCCACGAAGGACCTTGAAAACTTCCAAGTCGTCCAATGGTATCAACGGTTGTATCTGCAGATCTGCTATCCTAGCATTGAAGTCACCAAAGACCATCACCTCGTCTAAAGCCGTTGCACATTCTTCCTCTAGCAACCTTAATGACACTTCGTAGGCCACTGATGGCGGGAAATATACCAATATCAACCTCACATTACCCAAGCCTGGCCACCTTATGTCCACACTTAACAAGTGGTCATGGGTTGTCACTAGCTTCGGTTTTAAGTCCTTATGAATTACCAAGGCCATACCTCCAGAGGGACGTCCCTTCGTCGCAATTTTCCTTGCTGGCACACTATACGCCACACTATGTGTGTAATAAGCACTATAACTGGGAGGAGTTACCGCCCACGTTTCCACTAAGCCCAAAACAAACAGATCACAATTATCGGCACACACCATCTCACTGCACTCTCTTGGTAACGCTCCCGCCACATTCCATGACGTCACCTTTACCAATTGGGATCGACGTGCTTTCACCGGAACTTTCTTACGCATCTCAACTTCGGGAGCACTTAAATCACATTGGTTGAGTAAGGACACAGGGACGCCACACGGTACGGGACCACTAGACCCAACACTTCAGGATTGGGAATTTTGGACCCCCGGTATGGTGGAAGGGGTAGGCAAACCAAGGACACTGACATCACTCGCAGAGGTACCGCTCCCCCCTCGACCACCACCAGATCCGGCCCCGCGTTTGCCCCTGGTTCCATACGAGCCGGACGCGAACCCCGCTGCCAGGGACAAGGCCGAAAGTTGTTCCTGTTGAGATGACCGAGGAATCTTCTGAGGGCCCTCCGGTGAAACTGAGAGTATACGCTTCTCGGTGGGACCCTGGG
>JYFJ02008775.1:0-11448 GCA_000934665.2 Catajapyx aquilonaris | reverse complement strand
TTGATGCAACAGAGTGATGGAATGTATGTTTACGGGCATGGGCTAGCTAGTTATGAACAAAAATCCCAAATCCCAGACCAAGGCTAGTTCCCCATTATAGTTCTAGCAAAACTCATATAATTATACGATCTTTTACCAAACAATCTTTTCATTGAGTAATAAGGCCTATCTTAGCTCAGAGTAGCAGGGTATATATTTTTTTACCTCCGAGTAATAATTTTTGAACGCAATGAAGATCACATTGAACTCATTGTTGGAGTAATAATAATGCTGCTATAAAATATTATTATTATTTGAAAACCCAGGGAAATTCTGTTTACTACCATATTGAGTGGGCGTGGCTTTTTACAGGCTAAAATATATTCCTGGTAGCTATAGGTTAACCTCAGTTTCAGTTAATGTATTATTGAAGTGAAATCGATGGAGTCATAATGGAAGCCTTCGAGGATCATCTTTTATATTCCCGACTTTATTAAATACTGCGCTGCTGATAGAGTATCAATAGTTGAAGGAATCCAGGACCTCGAGAAAACTCCCGCAAGCAGCATGGAATTCTTCCCATTAGAACAAATCCTCTCCCCAATCCGGGTATCGAACTATGGACCTCATCACAGGCGGTATGGCTGTGGCCTAAACCACAGCGCCATTGTGCCTCCCTCGATGAATTGTTTTTAAGCTTATAATATAGGCCATGAGTTAAATATCAATCACAAATTAAATTAAGTCTTCCTGAATTGCTGTGGATTAAATACTCCTTTTCAGCCTGTAAATACCAAACGTAAGATACTGTATGTATAGTCTGCAGTGTTCAAAATGCATCAAATGCTGTCTGATCGGAATAAACACAAACAATATATTTTATCATTCATCCAAAGGGGAAAAAAACCTATTGTTAAGTTCCTTCCCAATAAACGAAAAAATCAATGTTAATCCTAACCTAAATCAACGTAGATGCGAAGACGTGACGTCATTGGGCTTTCACAAAATCGCAACTTGACACCGTTTAACTCTGATTGGCCTGGTCGCTGCTATTCAATTCTCTAATATTTTCGTGCTAATTGTGTGCGCAGCACATCTGTATGTTTCCATTCACCAACTATAGTGCATAAAAGAAAATTAAACTTGACAGGCGAAAGTAATGAAGATTTATGGATGGCTGTGACTCAAGCTACCGTACGATATAGGAAAATGGACGGTTTATTGTACCTGCAAAAGAATAGATGACAAAAAAAACTATTCTGAGCTAACCATTTGTAGAAAAGTGACGAAAAAATGTCAGGAATGAATTTGGGTGGCCTTGAAGGTGAAAAATCGGCTTGGGTGGAGTCGCAGCTGGATATGCATTCTCACAATTGCCTCCTTGCCAACGGCTAATCTGCAACGCCGATGCCAAGTTACGAAAAAAAAAAAAGTCAAATCCTAGGATGCCATACTGCTTAAATTTTTTGGGCCTTTAAAAAAAATAACGATTCGAAACGAATCTCGTGGTTCCTAACCGGTGTGGTCATTTCGCAAAATTTGTTTTCCTCCGTTTCAGATACGCCTAAACCTGAATTGTGGGCTGAAGGAGGGGACTTTTGCATTGAAATGCAAACGAGACAAATCCGGAATTTGAGGGAAATGCACATTGGTCCTCCGTGTTTTCCAATATTGCAACACAGGCCTGCTGTTTCGTTCAACTAAAAAAAGAGGAGGGGGTGGAAGGGGGAGGGGAATTCGCAATGGCCAAACAGGAGGTGACCTTGATGACGTGGAACAGCACGAGGTGAGGCTTACCTGTGTTGCCAAAAGAGGTTTAATCAAAGTGCAGCTGCAAACAGAAGGTTTCAGTCCAGCAGAGTGCTAAGGGGCCCACTTTCTATCCATCCATCAGGTAAGATCTAGCTCAACTTTGTTCTACTCCTATAAGGCAGTTACGTATATAATCCAAAATACAACTGATTTTTAAATAAGATGCAAATGCAAATTGCTTCAATTTAAGCGTTGGCTATATTAATAATTTTACTTGCTGNAAAAACCGCTCCAATAGAGCGGAAAACCACTCGAAAATTTTTAGCGTGTAGGTCCAGAGTCTATTGTAACAGTGAGAAATTGTATGCATCAGTCGCATATAGAATTTCAAAGGGATTGGTGTTGTTACAGCATATATTACATTTGTGAAATACTTTTTATAGTGGATATACTGTATCCTTTACTGGTAGTGGCTCCAAAAAATATCTGATGCCAGATAGCGCAAGAGGTTTGAGTGTCTGTAGTGTCAGCAACATCTGCCTTACCAGTTCTATATGTGCAGGCCTAGTCATGAAGTGTACATTATTTTCCATCGCAGTTAAGTGCAGATGCAGCCTATAAATCATGAGATCGGTCGTGACGTCTACTCCTCCAAGTGGATAGCTCAAACAGGCTAAATTAATTTTAGACAAAAAAAAGTGATTGCCGGACAGTCGATGATGATTGATTACTCACGCCCAGAAGATCATATTCCATTGTGCAGACTGTCCATGCACATGGGCACCTTTGGTACTATACGTGCAGGTAAAACGCAACCTTTTTCTGCCAGGCAGGCTTGTTGCATTTGTTTTTTGGACACTAGTTGCAAAAAATTTAAATCTCCCATATGAAATTGGCTGTTAGTAGTTTTTCTTGGAAGGATACCAGTGGCTATAGCATCTTTGAAAGCGCCACTAGAGCCCTCTCCATTGCTTGACTGCAACTACTACAATGGCGACCTACAGCCTATCACTAATAATTATATCGCAAATTTGCAAATACTCTCCTATAGTTTTCCTCCCTCCACACACACTCACTTTCAACACACGTTCCCACACACCCATACATACGCCACGCGAACCGGCTGCAATAAGGGGGTGGAAGGGCAGGGTAGTGTGCCGGGGGGGGGGGNGGGGGGGGGGGGGTGCCTGCCAAAACCCGCATGGTAAGTTTTTTTTTCTTTCTTGACCACCTCATCCCCCCCTCCCAAAAAACCTTCACAACCTCACCTGGTGTGTATATACCCCCGTTATTTGCCACACTTTTGCCAATTTTTACCGCACACACAGGCGTCGATTCCCTGTCCCAATGAGTGAGCCCGCAGTGCGTATGTACGTGAACCCATCCACATACTGGAGTGTGTAACCCCCTCTCGCATCACGTTCTACAGGCTTGTCAAACGAAAACCCAGCGGGGGTGAGGGTCGTTGGGAGGGGCGTTTCGCAAATGCGCGACGCCAAGTTTGGCGAGAGGGTGGGTGAGGTGAGAGGAGTTGGGGAGAGGAGGGGATATGTGCAAAATGAGGGAGCTTACATGCATTGTCTCCATCAGAGGGGGGGAGGGGAGGAGCGGCCATGTTTGGAGCATTTCTGTGGGGCTTCTTGGGAGATAGGGGCTTGTCTCGTTTCGAAATTGGTTGGTTGTCTCGTTCGGTTGGGGATTCTCGAACGAGTACAGTTAAGGGATGAAAGAAGCCAATTTATTTTTATTAGCGCAATAATCGTCATGAAATATTTTACCCTATTTACTCAATCAAGGAGGAAAAATTCACAAGAATTGAGTGATTCAAAGTCAAGCGCGAAATTAAATGAGGGTTCAGATTATTTCGGAATTTTAGCCACTATTTTACAAATATAGCATATAAATGCGAATTGTTGGTGTGGCGTGTATTCCGCGAAACGTTTCGTTTCGGATGCCCACTTGAGAAGATAGGGACATCGATCGTGGAGTGGACCAACAGCTGCATGGATCTTACCATTGAAATTCGCCAACATTTGGAATCTTAATGAGCATCACTCTGTGTCTGTCTAGTGAGGGAAACGGCGAAATGCATTAAGATGCGGGCTCCTTTCCAAACCAACCCCATCTACCTTTCCTCGCCTCGAATTATCTGCATATCAGTCGCAAAGAAGTTTCAGCCGCTGCACATTGTCTCCGAATCACTTCGCCATCGAAATGTTTGCCTAATTTCTCCTACACCCCCTGGTCCCAACTAACTTTGCTCGCTTCGGAATCGATGTTTCCCAGGCCAGATTCATCCAATTTTATCAGGTGCATTGTGTAGCTTTGTTCCTTATTATTCGAAATTTACAGCCGGGTGACTTCATGTGAGATATAAGCCTGACTTTCTCTTGCTTCAACTTTCTCAAATAGGACGCATTGGCGTAAAATGTTATGTGCAAAATATGATTTGATAAACCAATATTAAACGCAAAATGGTGATAATGACTGTTTTTTTTTGAAGAAAAAAGTACTATTTTTATTGTTGTTTTCATTACACATTTTGGGCCTTTGATATTTTCGGATCATGAAATCGTAAACATGTTGTGCCCTATAAATCAATAGTAGTAGGGTCTGTCACGCATCTGACACACATTCAACGTGAATTATTGGTGGGAAGAATATTTTTAGTCAGATTTGCATAATGTACACAGTAATGTGTTTTACAGCTCATATTTCATGTCCTCCCAGGGCTTCCTCGAAATACACAACATATTTTATGCTGTGCTTTCACAGCTTTCTTAAAATACAACACACAGACATGCTAGGAAGTATTGTTTATATTCGATTTCTGTGTCTATATTATATCGTAACAAAACAATTTCATATGCAATAAATTTTAATGCTAAGGCTATCAATATTATTACATGTAACACAAAATAATGTGCTGTCGCATGGCGCAGGACTTGCATAAAATAAGTCAAAAGGAATACTGGTTACTGATAAGGGTGTGTATCTTTTTAATCAGCACTGAGTGTGTTTTTTTTAGATTTACTGCGCATAAGTGCAGTGTTACAAAATAATGCTACAGCCTTTGATATACATGTCGGCCTATACTGTACCGTATAGTATTTTAAATTCAATATAGCCTACTCTTTGGTTGAATATGAAAAAAATGAATGCCACATAATCTTTCTATTACGATATTAATAACTATCAGTCTCTGTACAGTTCAGAGAGTGAAATCTCAAATCCAACATACAGAGAGCACAGCACTATAGCAAGTAGCCTATACGAGTATGGTGTATGTGAATGTCACTATAGAAATTTTTCAACTCTCAAACATGCATCAGTTCTGTGCTAGTAGTTGTAATATTTATTGGAAATGTTCCCCCCGCCATTTACGCAGTCGTAATTATGTACACGGACCTTATAAAACTGGCTTGATCATCAGAAATACTAAGTGTCAGGGGTTACATTGTCTAATTTCTAACACGATTCTGAACACAATGTGACTCTGATCGTTATGAATTTCGGCTTTTCATAATTATGCAGTACTTTTAAAGAGCAAGTGAGAAACTCTCTCCCGAATCAGCACTATAACTTCCAGTGACTGCTACACAGGAAACAGCAAGGAAGTTATACAGAACTGCAAAAGCCATTAACACTCGTTACTTCCTTTGTACCTTTGTTACTGTTACTGGAAGACATGATTTTCAGAATTCATTTCATGTTTAAAGTGAAAATGGCGAAGTCATCATCTTATTAGACAATGTAGTGGTTCGAGTCATGGTGTCAAGACTGTCTATTGTTGTCAGGTGGGTTATGTCTTGGTAACAGTTACTATGGGACCAATGTATGTATGTTTGAGAGTGTTTGGAAGGAGAGTAGTAGAGAGGAGTAGGTGCTGTATTGGAGTGCTGACGTGTTATACTTGTCTGGAGAATATATTTACACTTGAAAGCTGTCCGGTACCTATTGTTTTGTGGAGTCTCTTACGCCTCATCGTGAGGCACTACACCATATTATTACACTAAACTTCTCCGGCTGAAGAAACAGACAAATTGCAATAAGAATATTAATTCATTTTCATTCAATATCCAAGGCATGTAAGGAAAATCTCTCCTTTTGTATACATATTCACAATCGAATATTTTGTCCCTTAATTTGTGCCCATACAACCTACCCCAGGTAAAAATGTGCTGAATGTGTAGCAGTGAGATGGAAAAGACTTCATATCAAATGCTATTTTGTAAATACAGTAGTAGTTAGCCAGATTTTCGCTGGAAATAAAATTGTTGTTTCTATACAGACCTCCGGGAATTTTTTGCAATTGGTTACATGGCGGTTCATGATGTTTCATAATTATTCCGGCGACGTCACAGGATGGGTGTAAAACTTTTACTGAATCATTAAGAAACATCCTGCGCAGTTGTAGGCTATCTCTGAGGGTTTAACTTATAAGTATATGGCATTCCTTCGTGTGTATGAGCCTAAGGTTCAGGCTAGTATAGACATAATTCAACAGCTCCATAAATCAAACCATAAATATTGACGGCACATCTCTGCTGCTTGTGATAAATTTCGTGGCATGGCCACTGGCAACACAATAAACGACAGGTGTAACATTTTTGCCGTGATAAACATTAAGCGTTATTTTAGATTCAATTTTTTTTATATTTGAATAGCTGATAGTGATCGCGTGGCCATTGGCGGTCTGTTTCAACATGCAGGCTTGTATGCTAAGAGCATCAAATTAGGTGGATCTATCCTGATAATTTGGGGGCATTTCTCACCGCCTGTCGCACTCATTGGACGTTCTTTTCTTGCTGGACGAAGAGTATATAGACGAGGCAAGCTCACACATTTGGTGCTTCTTTTGAAATACACAACCGATTCATGTATTTCTTAATAATAGGTTCTCGCTTGCATTGTCGTTATCAGGACACTTTCAAACTTGGTCATATACCCACTGTGCATGCATTACTGTATATAATATATGACCATGAGCACGCTTGCATTGGTGGGGTGGATTTGTCTGGTCCCTGCACTTTGAAAACGCCAAAAAAACTATAGAAACTAGTGTAATGCGACTCTGACCTGTCTACATTTCAGGTGATGCGTTTCTTGCTGCCTAAATAAACCGCGATGTCATACTTTTGTTTCACAATTTTGTAAGTGCAAAATAGATCAGTGTCCAAATGGACAGTGTTCATTATGAAAATATTTCATCACGTATTTTCACTCTTCCAAAGTGAGGCTAAGTATGCCCAGCACTTATGCCAGCTCTATTATTTCTGAGGGTCACTAGGCCATACAGTGACGTCATAAGCGCAATAATGTTTATAAGGGATGCGGAACTGCACTGCCGTCAGCATAATCATCAATAAAACCTACCCTGAAGAGTGTACTATTTAGCACTTATATACCCTTATTTTGCAGGTGACGCCTAAATTAATATTGACTAGTCCAGTTATGTGACACATTGCCCTGATTTATATAGGCTATCCATTTTACACTCATCACATTAATATTCTTGCCAATCAAGTCCTTGGTATAGAACAATAGGCTATTTGGATTTAATGTAGACAAGCTGAAATGGCCACTTCACATGGTTTTGGATTTTCTTGCGCACCAAATCTGATCCAGCATAATATTAGGGCGGATGCAATTGAAACGTATGGCAATTTTATAAAGCTGCTATTACGCATATTGTCAACAATTCATTATACACTGTAAGAACGCACTATTTTTAGTGTAGTCTATCGCTCACCAGTCAATGATCATAAATCATTATTGCAGATGTATGCACATTTTCGGCAATTATCCGACTCTATTAACCATATTTTTCGCCATTCAACTTACGTAGCATGGTTTGTGGTATTTTAATACTAAGCTGTACAGTATAGATGTTATAGTTTCCCTTTTTTTTCAGCGTTCTCCAATAACTCGAGTTTCTTCATCTGAAAGAACCAATGATATTATTCATTTCGTCAGCGCAAGTCTGGCGCAAGTACATAGAAAATGATGCTGAGAGAATGATAGGAATCGAGAGGTTTATATAGNTGTGGGTTGGAAGGGGTTGGACGGGGGGGGGGGGGTGGAATATAGGCATGGGATCTACGCAAGGGCGACTCAATTTAAGTCCAGTTTTGTTCGTTCCTACGTTGGACGCATAGACAACTGGAACTGGGTATGTTACACCGAAAGTATAAGTCAGGCAACTTCTAAGAGCAAAGTTTTACTGACCGTTTCTCATCAATTCCAAATACGAGTACTCAGTCCGTTGTTGATAACACATGAACAGAAGTGAACATATTTTGCCTACTAATCTGCGAAATGTACACCTTTATCACAATAAGAACTTTCCGCTGCCCATGAGCATAATGGACAATGGGTTACAGTTTTTATTATTACATGTTGCAATATCATCTCATGTAGGCTACTTCAAGTCCTGCCCACATTATGATGTAAATATTACTAATAGGCCTACATGTAGCCTAGCTGTTTGATGGTGATCCATTTTACTACGTTTCATAATTATTAACGACCTTTTCCAAATTACCAATGAAAATGAAAAAAATTAAATTGACAAATATTTGAGACAGTAACGTATAGCTGCAAAGCCTATGAGTCTTAGGCACACTATCAGCACTCTTTTGTTTTTCGTGGTGCATTGAGGCAGGATCTAGCCTTTGTTATAATTTATACGGTACAGTACATTACTGTATGGTACTACAGTTCTTGTCAAAGAAGGGAAAGGAACCTCAGACCCCGATGAACCTGGAACCTCCCATTGAACGTGTGCATTAGACTAAATGTATCAAATAGTGAGCATATAAAAAAGAAATATTACAACTCTAAATGAAAAATTTGGGCAAATTTTGGAACCAATTATTCCATTCA
Organism: Catajapyx aquilonaris; assembly: GCA_000934665.2. Classification (NCBI taxonomy): domain Eukaryota; kingdom Metazoa; phylum Arthropoda; class Diplura; order Dicellurata; family Japygidae; genus Catajapyx; species Catajapyx aquilonaris. The sequence continues at coordinate 2,832 of JYFJ02008775.1, read as the reverse complement.
ATAATTATTTTGATCTCGTTTAAAAACTTTTCTCTTTACGACCTTGTTTTCTAGGAACCAAACCCCGTCGTAAAACGGGAACTACCTCTTTATACACTGTGTGTATAAACATATGCGGACATATGACAGTTTAGTGTCTCCTCTAGCGGTGTTTACCCTGTAAGTCACATCATAATAATTATTGTCCACATGTGGAAGTTACTTTATACCGCCATAATGCAGTGGTGGAAATTAATGAATATCCACAAGTATCGCCGCCTGGCGGAGCTTTTCCTTTACATGAAGCAGTTTACAGGATTACTAAAAACCACATTGGTAGTATAAATGGGAGTTCAGAAAAATTTATTGTAAGTACATGTAGGCCCTATATCTTGGACAGTCTAGTACATTCCACTACAAACTTTTAAAATTTTATTATGCATAATAGGCCAATATGGGTTAATTGATTTTTCGGTGCATTCTACACTGGACCAGTTCTGGTAATACAGCAACATTTGATCCGCACTTGACCAAGGCACTATGCTATAAGTCATACGTATAGGAGTTTTATATTATTTTTCGTATTGTTTTCAGCTCATATTTTCAGCCTGTGTGCGACAGCTTAAAATCTCCGATATGATTTTGTGGTCATCCAGTATATCAGTTGACTAATTTTATGCACAATTTACGTAGGTGATAGAAAGGTCAGAGGGAGTTTCTATGAATTTAAAAAGTATGCTTCATCATATTCCCTGCGTTCATGCGATTTCATGGTGTAATCATAGTTGTAAATAATGCTCTGAATAGTACGCCTAGCTAGAAGAAATTATTAACTGTCAAGTACCAAAATTCAAAATCAATTTTCCACTCCTTGCCCACATTATTATTATTTTACATGCCCTGCACATTGATGGTTTTCAGCATTTATAGTGTACCTAGCCATTACGGATGCCTTAGGTCCACACCCATACAGCGACATTAAATTGATTTGACACATCATAATCAATTGGCCCTGCGGTAAGTTAAATTGCACATTTCCTGCGGGGCCATATTGAAATTACTGGAAAATAAAACGACGACTCCATCATACATCCGCCATCCCCCCCCCCCCCTTCCACTGTAACTTGAAATGCTTCTCTCCAGTCTGATTCCCACCTTCTCCCCTCTCACTCCCACCCCATTCTTCTGCATGAGCTAGGCACAAAGACCTCTGCACATGATGCTGCTGTGCAGCATGATGCACGCCAACACAATGGAGGTCTTGCTGCAGTGCCTACCACCGAGGTCGATATGGATGTTGCAGTGGATAGTTGTTGGGGTTCGGTATAGTGGGGGAGTGGGGAGGGAAAGGGGGATGGGAGCAAGATACGTCATCACCATACAGTATATACCACAAGCGAAAAAATGCACATCGTGTTAATTAGGTCCCCCATACACATTGTTTGCCAACCTGCAGCCGTCATCAGCCCTATATAGTTCAGCTGGATTGTTGCATACATGTCTTGGAGCGGGACACAATTGCTAACTTCTACAGATTGTGTTTCACGTTATAATTAGGGAAGATGAATAATCCGGGAAAGTTATGGAAGGTTAGTGTGGGGGTTTTAGAGGTAGATGGGTAAAGGAAGTTAGTCGTATAACATATTGTGATGTGAAATAACTTATATCAAGTCCCTCATATCCTCTAATGGTTGTCTATATAGTGCCAGGAGAGTAGTCTACAATCAAGATGAAAATGACACTGAATAAAATAATTAAAGTGTACATAGTTATAGATTCGCACTGTAATACGCCATTTGAAAGGACGTATCACACTGTGCACACTGCACACTCATTAATTTTATGAAGGATTATCGCATTTAATACAAAAGTAGGCCTAAGTACAGTTTGACACCAAAGATTTGTTTAAAAATTTCTCACAAAAATCAACATATAGCCACATGATAGTAGAGATCTTTAGCTACCTGGGCACAAACGCCATTTGGAACAAAGCATTTTGTAAAACCGGGGTACCAGAATTTGCGAGCCAATACTTTCGTTTCCAAGCCTCTTCCTAGCATGCCCCTTCCAATGTAGTAATACAATGAGGACCAGGGATTTTGGACACTTTAATTTTATCCATTCTGGAAGTAATGAATAAATTATTGGTATTTCAAAATGTCCACCGTAATCTCCCATTGCCATAAAGTTTTTAACAAATCATCTAAGGTTCCTATAGCCGTATAGCGCATCCAATGGTAATTTAAAAGTGGACAATTGCAACGTTGTACATTTCAAATGTTGATTTTTGCAATACCTGAAAAGATAGGACAAAACTGAGTTTCACTTTTTTATCTAACATTATTAGGAACCATTTTCGTTAAAATTGGGGGCAGTTTAAGGCAAAAACGATCCGGAAACAGATTTTTATCATTATAGTTATCATTGCTTATACAATTCCCTTCATGTTTTCCTACAGGCAATGAAAGTTTACTTTCCAGTCTTAATCCAACAATGACTGACTGGGAGGGGGATTCCATTATGAATGAACCATGCAGTGCATCTTCCACGCTTTGTCAATGCCATTGTAATTTTATTAGTGACTCAGATATGATCTAGCAGCTACTGCAAACTTGCTGTGTTAGGATAATATTACTTAATTATACGGTATTCATATCTGAATTTTATTTCATTTGCATGCAGTGTATGGGCAGCGATATAGAATATTACTTCTTCAGATGCGGTAAATATTCAGATTTTAGTACATTTGTAAGAGTGTCATGCACAGCAGTGTTGTGTCATACATTTCATATATTTTCATATTAGGCCATATATAGGCTATTACTGTAATTGTATTGTTGTTTTATATTTTGC
>JYFJ02008774.1:0-11441 GCA_000934665.2 Catajapyx aquilonaris | reverse complement strand
TAGTGAAACCCCTGGGGTATATGTCGGGGCCTCCGTACGGATTTGCATAGCGAATAACAGGAGAGACAGACATACGTCTAGAAATATGTATTAGATTGGCCACTCCCGCTAATTATTAATGGTTACTCTCAGATAGAAGCAATCATATAAAAGGCCATAAGTAATTAGTTATACTACGAGTATATTTATATCGCCTTGACCTTCAATGTTGTACGCAGATGTGGAAGGCGCCTACTTGAAGAGTATATGCCAAGCAGTTCGGAAGGTGATAGTTAATCAGGATAATTTGCGATTATTCAGTCGGACATGTGGTTTATACTGCTTGTTATCCTGGTACCTAACTTCTTGGGACAACCTGTCGAACTGCGACAGGCATAGATAAAGAGGACCTGCTGGTGTCCCGATTAGCCCGAGACATCCTGCAGGACGTCCGGTTCCATAACTGCTCCCTGGTGTTGTCCTTAGGTGATGTCAACACGAGCCATGAATTAGGACAGTTGGGTACATCCTGCTTGGAAAGGTAGACATCGGAATAGTGTACATACTCTCCGATAAGGTAAGGTTCCAACATGATTCTATACAGTACTGCAAAATAATAATCACTGTACACAGTGCTACATATATTATGGCTTTCACATTAGTAGTTAAAGGATGACGATGATTATAATACAGTTTTTCTGGAATCAGATTGATTATACAACTAGTATAGTGTTAATACAACTTTTGACAGGTCGTACCGTACGTAACGGTCTCTTCGTTGGTTCATGAATACTAGGCTACATAAGGTAAGAAGCATCCAATCGCGACCATAATATTTCCTCAGACGTTTCTCTCTGTATGTAACCGTAATATTGCTAGAGTACCTTCACTATTTTATTAATTGCTGCATGACGCAACAGCCTAAAGCAATCACCCAAAGAGGTCGTCAATAATAAAATATCTTCGGATTGAGCTTCAGTCTACAGACATTGTATGCAAATAGTTGAAGAACATTGGCGGAGCAATGTGGATGGTGATAAAGTTAATCAACATTACAGGATTTATCCAAAGCGACATGGCGTTTGTGCTGTACATCCTCGTTACCCTGGTATATGACTGCTTGGGAAAACATGTCGAATTACGCGAGGCAGACAAAGAGGACCTGCTGGTGTCCCTGTTAGCCAGAGACATCCTGCAGGACGTCCGGTTCCATACCTGCTCCCTGGTGTTGTCCTTAGGTGATGTCAACAGGAGCCTTGAATTAGGACAATTGCTGCACTGGCACGGGGAGTCATACCGCACATGTGTGACGACCAGCACCACGAGGCACAATGCGTTCGTACCTAAGACATGGAGCGAGTACCTCGGACTGACCGGTCCCCACCAGCTGTCCACCTTCACCAGCATCCCTCCCGAGGTCAGGTCTGACCTTCGACCTGGAGGCACATGTGCCGTGACAGTGTTCGTCGCTGATGCACCGGACGTGCTGCCGCAGCAGGTGCTGAATGTGGTCGGTACAGTCAAGATCGACAACATCCGGGATCACTTTCTGCTGCACTTTCGAAGTCTGACGGACCAAACCAAGGAGTTTTTAACTGTCCATCCAGCCAAGGGCATCCGTTTTAAAATCATTTCCAGGTAAGTAGCCTACATGTCACTAATTTTGGAATCGTCACTTTAGTTGTCTACTTTTGAAAGACATAATAATCAAAGCCAATAGTCCATAACATTTTTGAAAAAATATCCCGTGGCCCATATCGATCAGAATAATATTATTATAGCCGAGGTATGGTTGTGCCTCTGCTTTCACGATGTAACTGTTGAATAAGTCATGATAAACCTCATGCGACCTCAAGTATATGCCTCACAGATACTTGGTCAGTAGGTGGTAATGAAAGCAAACTTAGCGGAATCTAAAGACAGGAAATGAGGTCAGTGAATGTCTTGTGACATTACTATAGGTATAAAGTTCAGGACTAACTGACTCTTACGAAATATAATCATGTATTAAAAATATTCCACTGAATTCGATTCTTAAATTTCGCTATGGAGGGCCTCCGCAACTTCTTGCCAACTTGCCCCATCCAAACAGTAGAGCACGGAATTTTTTCTATCCAGTACAATATTTATTATAATATTTTTGCCAACTACTCAGACTCGTTTTATTTCCCAGTTATATAAGACTTGCATATTTTTTTTGATTCAAAACATAATATTCATTGTTTTTTCATAGCTACAACCGCACCGTCAACTCTCTCCATCCACCTTGAGAGAGTGTGTTTCTACTGCAATGAAGGACAGCCCAGCTTCATTGATCTGGGTCACTATCCAAGACTAGACCTCAAACATGCTTTTCCAGACATGTCCACCAACATGCACGGCCATCGGATGCTTTTCGTGCATATTGACTCAGTGGACACCAGTCTGTCACGTCGCAATCTGCGCAAATTGGGCTCCCAATATCTGCGCAGGTTAGAGAAACTGTCTCTGCTCATGGAAGATGTGCTGAACACGAAGCTGGAGTACTTGATTCCAGAGGTCACCCTCCACGATACCTGGGATGCCATGCGACCCAACGGAGGCTGGGTCGGTGCAGTTGGGTACATCCTGCTTGGAAAGGCAGACTTCGGAATAGTGTACATACTCTCCGATAAGGTAAGGTACTAGCCTGTAGGGTAAGTTGGGGTCAGTGCGACAATGGGGTCAGTGCCAAATTGCTTCTAATATATACAGTTGCATCCGGATATAACATTTACTTCAAGGGACCGTGGAAATCAGTGTGTTATAACCAAGGTATGTTAATACAAACACAACAGCCATCTAATCCGTCTGTAAATCCCCTAACTTACCATATACTACAAAATAATCACTCTGCATTATAATCGTCCACATTTAAATATGATTATGATAATGTGATAGCATATCTTCTAACAGGTGGTGCCGCACGTGACGGTCACTTCGTTGGTTGATGAATATTACTTGACATTCGTGACCACATATCCCAGGATACTGATTCATTGGAGCGTGCTTGTCCAGCCACTAAGCACTGATACCTGGATAGCCATTGGGGTCATCTGGGTCATTTCTGGATTAGCTCTGTGGATGCTGATCCGCACTTCTGGAGGAAGAACCAGCTTGGGAACATCGATAGCTGCTCTGTTCATGATGCTCATCGAGCAGCCCAAGTCTCTTCCCTCCTTGACCGTGCCTCGTCTGTTCGAAGGCATCATGGGGTTGATGGCCATAGTGGTCACTTGTGGCTATACCACCAAGCTGACCACCCTGCTGGCCCTTCCAGCAGAAGAGGTCCTGCCAACCAGCATGGACCAGCTGTACCAACAAGGCTACGAGTGTCTGATACCCTTCTCCAACTCTCTCATCATCAGGCAGCTGACCTCCGACAACGAAGTGCACAACAAGCTGATCAACCAGTCCTCGCTCCTTCCCAGTGAGTACAGCTGCTTCGAAGAGGTCATCAACAAACCAGGGAAGGCCTGCTTGGCTTACGACTTCTTCGTCAGAAGAGCCAAGGACAGGTTCATGGACTCAATGGGTCGAGACATGGTCAAAGAGGCACCAGATAAGGCATACAATGTGTATGTCACTCTGGTGTATGACAAAGCAAGTGTAGTGCAGACTGGCATGCAACATGTTCATACAACGTTGCGAGAAAGTGGTATTTACGATCAGTGGAATCGTGAGGATGGACATCATGCTTTCTTCAAGAACTTGATGATGTCAAGGGCACTAGGGAAGGAGGTGGTGAGTCACGAGGTTCCGAATGTGATGATGGTGCAGAATCTCTACGTGGTGTTTGTCTTCTGGGTCATTGGACTCTCAACGGCGTTTGTTGTCTATCTGATAGAGATGTGTTGCAGATCCAAGTAGACCACGCAATGCATACCATTGTATGGCTTTTTATACGATGAAAAGGAAGATCAAAATTTAATGTCAAACGGTGTCAAAGGCATATCAATTTAATTCACCACAAAGACCCAGGAATAATGCTATTACTACTATTCCGTGATTTTCAGGATTCCGTTCCATCAGATTTAGTTAGGTATAGCATTTAATGCAATAGATCTATCATCTACTCATTCTACTGTATATAGTAGGCTACAAGTTAAGAAAATACATTACCGGTCTTGTATTAAAACAAAGAAAATGAAAAGTTCTGAGATGCCAGTGGCGCAGAGAACAAAAGCAATAAAAAGGCAATAAAAAGTACATTTTCTAGCATCCTCGTCAGGTCGATAATGTGGATTTAAAACACTTTAGTACGGTACAGTACACTACACTTAAGCAAGTTCACACTGTAAAAATGTTATTTGGTGTCCAGAATTTTAACTCACAGATTTTCTTGTCTGTGTAACCTCATAATTGCCAATATACTGTCGCTATTTTATTAATTACCGCATGAAGCAACAGCCTGAAGCAATCATCCAAAGAGGTATTCAATAATGTACTGTCTCTGGATTGACCTTCAACCTGAACATATCTGCACAGAGGGTACAGTACTTGAGGAATATTTGCTTGACAATGTGGAAGGTGATGTAGTTTAATTAAGCACATTTCCTGTTAACCGGATGAACATGGGGCTTATGCCGTACATGCTCGTTATCCTGGCGCATTACTGCTTGGGTAAACCTGTCGAACTACGAGATGCAGACAAAGAGGATTTGCTGGTGTCCCTGTTAGCCAGAGACATCCTGCAGGACGTCCGGTTTCAGAACTGCTCCCTGGTGTTGTCCTTAGGTGATGTCAACACGAGCTTTGAATTAGGACAATTGCTGCACTGGCACGGGGAGTCATACCGCACATGTGTGACGACCAGCACCACGAGGCACAATGCGTTCGTACCTAAGACATGGAGCGAGTACCTCGGACTGACCGGTCCCCACCAGCTGTCCACCTTCACCAGCATCCCTCCCGAGGTCAGGTCTGGCCTTCGACCTGGAGGCACATGTGCCGTGACAGTGTTCGTCGCTGATACACCGGACGTGCTGCCGCAGCAGATGCTGAACGTCGTTGGTACCGTCAAGATCGACAACATCCTGGATCACTTTCTACTGCACTTTCGAAGTCTGACAGACAAGACCAAGAAGCTTCTCACTCTCCATCCAGCCAAGGGCATCCGGTTTAAAATCATTTCCAGGTAAGATTAAGGAGTATATGTTGCACTTATAGTGAGCGTAAAGCGGTATCATAGTTAGAGTTTAGAGTGTAACGATAAGTACTATTTATTTCAATCTTTTTTCAAAGCTACAACCGCACGGACTACTTTCTCCATCTTGAAAGCGTGTGCTTCTACTGCAAGGAGGGACAGCCCAGCTTCATTGATATGGGTCACTATCCAAGACTAGACATCAAACATGCTTTTCCGGACATGTCCACCAACATGCATGGTCATCGGAAGCACGCAGTGCACATTGAATCAGTGGATACCAGTGTGTCACGTCGCATTCTGCACACATACGCCTACGAATGTCTGCGCAGGATCGAGAAAGTGTCTCTACTCATGGAAGATGCGCTGAACATGAAGCTGGAGTACTTGATTCCAGAGGTCAATATCCACGACACATGTGACGCGATGAGACCCAACGGAAGCTGGGTCTGTACGGTGTGATACATCCTGCTTGGAAAGGCAGACTTCGGAGCAGTGTACATACTCTCCGATAAGGTAAGATACAGTATGGTACTACAGTACAAAATAATAGTAATCTGTTTTAACAGGTCGTTCCTTACGTGACGGTCACTTCGCTGATTCATGAGTACTACATGACCTTTGTGACCACATATCCCAGAATGCTGGTTCATTGGAGCGTCCTTGTCCAGCCACTAAGCATTAATACCTGGTCAGTAACCGTGGTCATTTGGGTCATCTCTGGAGTAGCTCTGTGGATGCTGATCCGTACTTCTGGGGGAAGAACCAGCTTGGGATCAACCATTGCAGCTCTGTTCATGATGCTTATCGAACAGCACAGGTCTCTTCCCTCTTCCACCGTGTCTCGCGTGTTCGAAGGCATCATGGTGTTGATGGCCATCGTGGTCACATTCGGCTACACCAGCAATCTGGCCACTCTGCTGGCCCTCCCAGCCGAAGAGGTCCTGCCCACAAGCATGGACCAGCTGTACCAGCAAGGCTACGAGTGTTTGATACCCTTCTCCAACTCACTCATCATCAGACAGCTGACCTCCGACAACGAGGTACACACCAAACTGATCAACCAGTCCTCAATCTTGCCCAACGAGTACAGCTGTTTCGAAGAGGTCATCAACAAACCAGGGAAGGCCTGCTTGGCTTACTACTACTTCGTCAGAAGAGCCAAGGACAGGTTCATGGACTCAATGGGTCGAGACATGGTCAAAGTGGCACCAGAGATGGCATACAATGTGTATGTCACTGTGGTGTATGACAAAGGCAGTGTGGTGCAGGCTCGCATGCAACATTTTCATGCGAAGTTGCTTGAAAGTGGTATTTTTGATCAGTGGAATCGTGAGGATGGCCAACACGCTTTCTTCGAGAACTTGATGGGTTCAAGGAGACTAGGGAAGGATGTGGTGAATCACGAGGTTCAAGGTGTGATGATGGTGCAGAATCTCTATGTGGTCTGTGTCTTCTGGGGCATTGGACTCTCAATGGCATTCGTTGTCTGCCTGATGGAGATGTGTTGCAAACCCAAGCAGGCAATGCCGAATGATACACCGTTGTGTGGCTTTTTATAAGATGAAAAGTGTAATCCAAAATTCAGCTCAAAGCATTCAGTTAAATTGCACTGGACGAGATGTAACGTTTTTTTCTATATAGATTCCAAGTATTTGTGTATATACAGTATATATACGTATCAAAAGTGCATTTGGACCACACCATTCCAGAAGAAAATTTGACAAGTTCTTTATGGTCACCACAATAAATAATTCGTGTTGCATGTTGTATATCGCATACTTCACATTTTTGACACGATTCATTAGTATTTATTTACTGCTGATAATTTATTGTGTTGCAGGATTATCTTGCTAAATATCACAAGCTCTTCTATCCGCAGTGCTTATAAATAGGCATGAGCGCCTTACACCATGTCAATATGCAATAAAAAATATAGCATAATCATGCAGGTGTATGATTTTGTAATTCATTGCATCTGATGAAAGTAAAATAATGCTGATATTGAAAAGGGGGAAGCTGCGATAAGTTATGCTGTAACACACGTACTGTACGTAAATTGAAATAAACGTGAAAATAATAGAAAGGACGCAGTTTTCTCTGTTTTGATCACCTGATGAGAAAATGAAGAACAATATTTTTAATGCAAATTATGCAGCCATATATTCTTACTGAAATGGATCACGGGGGAAACATGTCCATAGCGGAATCTCTCCACATGTCGTAAAGTGTTCCGAACTGAACAGTTTTCCAAGAAACTCATAAATCAACCACTAAGACGAAACACATATTCAGCAACTCTCCTGAACCAGATTTTGTAATGTACAGTATATTACAGGAGTTTGGAATGTATTGTACAAAAATTAAGGCAATCTTCTCATATTTACATTAGTGCAAAGAGCATGAACCCTTCGCAGAAAAAGTAGGGCAGATAGTTAAATTTATTTACTATTATTATTTTACTCGTATATGTAATAAAAATATCGATTTTCTAGGTAGCTCCGCATAGGTTGGATGTTAAACACCTTTAAAGAACAGTATAATAAAGTACAAACAGTAAGAAGTGTCGTTCATGACCAGAAGTTTTTTCCTAGCCATCAAATTTCCTGTGTGTGTAACCGCGATAATTGCTAGTGTACTCTTACTGTTTTATTAATTGCCGCATGAAGACACAGCCTGGAAGCAATCATCGAAAGAGGTCGTCAATAATAAACAACTCTCTCCCGATTGACCTTCAATCTGAACAGAGTTGTGCAGGTATTTGAGGAACTATGGCTGACAAATGCGGAGGTTGATATGCAGTTAATCAACATTATTCCAGTTAGCCAGATGGCAGTGTTGTTTATCCTGTTGGTTATTCTGGTACATGTTCCTAACTGTCCGGGAATACCTGTCGAACTGCGCGAGGCAGACAAAGAGGATTTGCTGGTGTCCCTGTTAGCCAGAGACATCCTGCAGGACGTCCGGTTCCAGAATTGCTCCCTGGTGTTGTCCTTAGGTGATGTCAACAGGTGCCTTGAATTAGGACAATTGCTGCACTGGCAAGGGGAGTCATACCGCACATGTGTGACCACCAGCACCGCGAGGCACAATGCGTTCGTACCCAAGACATGGAGCGAGTACCTCGGATTGATCGGTCCCCACCAGCTGTCCACCTTCACCAGCATCCCTCCCGAGGTCAGGTCTGACCTTCGACCTGGAGGCACATGTGCCGTGACAGTGTTCGTCGCTTATGCACCGGACGTGCTGCCGCAGCAGGTGCTGAATGTGGTCGGTACAGTCAAGATCGACAACATCCGGGATCACTTTCTGCTGCACTTTCGAAGTCTGACGGACCAAACCAAGGAGCTTCTCACTCTTCATCCAGCCAAGGGCATCCGGTTTAAGATTATTTCCAGGTAAGTTGAAAGAGTCTGTCGCACTAATTTTAAGAGTATAACTTAGATTTCAAGGGATGTATAACCATAACATTCATCTCTTTTCAAAGCTACAACCGCACCGTCAACTCTCTCCATCTTGAAAGCGTGTGCTTCTACTGCAACGAAGGACAGCCCAACTTCATAGATCTGGGTCACTATCCGAGCCTAGACCTCAAACATGCTTTTCCAGACATGTCCACCAACATGCATGGCCATCGGATGCACGTGGTGCACATTGAATCAGAGGACACCAGTGTGTCACGTCGAAAGCTGAACACATTAGGCTACCAGTATCTGCGCAGGATAGACAAAGTGTCTCTGATTGGGGAGGATGCTCTGAACATGAAGCTGGAGTACTTGATTCCAGAGATTAACGAACACGAGACCTGGGATGCGATGAGACCCAACGGAAGCTGGGTTGGTGCAGTTGGGTACATCCTGCTTGGAAAGGCAGACTTAGGAGTAGTGTACATACTCTCTGATAAGGTAAGGTTCCAACATGATTGTATACAGCAGTACTACAAAATAATAATCACAGTGCAATATCTATAGCCTTCGTGAGTTTTAAAGGATGAATATGATTATCATAGTTTCTTGAATGAAATCAATGGTACAAATTGTGTTAATATAACTTTTAACAGGTCATACCATACGTGACAGTCACTTCGTTGGTTCATGATTTCTACCTGACCTTCGTGACCACATATCCCAGGATACTGATTCCTTGGAGCGTGCTTGTACAGCCACTAAGCACTGATACCTGGACAGCCATTGGGGTCATCTGGGTCATTTCTGGATTAGCTCTGTGGATGCTGATCCGCACTTCTGGAGGAAGAACCAGCTTGGGAACATCGATAGCTGCTCTGTTCATGATCCTCATCGAGCAGCCCAAGACCCTTTCCTCTTCGACCGTGTCTCGCGTGTTCGAAGGCGTCATGGGGTTGATGGCCATCGTGGTCACTTGTGGCTATACCACCAAGCTGACCACCCTGCTGGCCCTTCCAGCAGAAGAGGTCCTGCCGACCAGCATGGACCAGCTGTACCAACAAGGCTACGAGTGTCTGATACCCTTCTCCAACTCACTCATCATCAGGCAGCTGACCTCCAACAACGAGGTGCACAACAATCTGATCAACCAGTCCTCGATCCTTCCCAGTGAGTACAGCTGTTTCGAAGAGGTCATCAACAAACCAGGGAAGGCCTGCTTGGCTTACAACTACTTTGTCAGAAGAGCCAAGTACAGGTTCATGGACTCAATGGGTCGCGACATGGTCAAAGTAGCACAAGAAAAGGCATACAATGTGTACGTTACTCTGGTGTACGACAAAGGAAGTGTGATGCAGGCTCGCATGCAACATGTTCATACAACGTTGCTTGAAAGTGGCATTTTCGAGCAGTGGAATCGTGAGGATGGACATAATGCTTTCTTCGAGAACTTGATTGTTTCAAGGAGGCAAGGGAAGGAGGTGGTGAGTCACGAGGTTCAGGATGTTATGATGGTGCAGAATCTCTATGTGGTCTTTGTCTTCTGGGGTTTTGGACTCTCAATGGCATTCTTTGTCTACCTGATGGAGCTGTGTTGCAAACCCAAGCAGACAAAACCACATGTGCCATCGTATGGCTTCTTACGATGAAAAGTGCGATCATAATTATTTCATCTCCAAACTTTAAATTTGACTCATTTGAAAATGTGAAAGTATGAAGATTATCAAATTTCACTGTATTTAATAGTTCGACTATCAAATGTTGCTTTGGATAGCACAATAGCGAATAGAAAAATTTAACTAACAGCTGGGAAGGCCCCACATTGCATCAATTACATGATGGGTAAATAGTGTTGATGATGCCAACTCAAGAGATGGTGTGGCTTACATGATCCTGCACTCAACAAAAGTGACAAATATTACAAACCATAAATAATTTCCTGTAATTAAGTGAATGTGTATTTTAATATTGTTGATGAATAATGCAACACATCAATTTTTATTGGACACCTGTTTTAGGCTTACACTGCAGATATTTACTCCAGGGGAATAAAATCATGTTCACAATGTTACACACCCGAAAGTAATAAACACATTTACTACACATTCAGCATCCAATTGTCATAATATAATTTTATATAGCAATATATATCAATATTATGAAGATAAAAAGGAAGCACCATTAGAAATAGCACCACATTCCATTTAGAATCAATCAAGTGCCACTCACGTATGAATATAATTTAAACCAATATACTTGTATGATGTATCATATAGGGCTACAACATGATTTACATTGAAAGTCGGACAATTTCAAACTTTTGCAAGCGAAAATTTGCTTTCAAAATTGTCAAAGTCTATGATGCCTCCTTTGCATGAAGCTTCATGTGCACTCTCAAGTTACTTGCAACATTAAATCTTTTCTGGCAAACTTCACATGTAAATGGCTTCTCCCCTGTATGAATTTTGATGTCCTGCTTCAAATAAGTTCCTTGGACAAACTCTTTCCCACACACTTTGCAAGGCAAGGGCTTCTCTCCCGTGTGAGTTCTGACATGCCTCGTCAGATTTGATGCCTGAGTAAACTTTTTATTGCACAAATGGCAGGCATACGGCTTTTCCCCAGTATGACTCCTCATATGCATTTTGTAATGATCCGCAACGCGAAACTTTTTTTTGGCATACGGTATGTCACATGTAAATGGCTTGTCCCCTTCATAAATTTTCAAATGCATTTTCAAATTTGAACCTTGGCTAAACTTTTTCTCACACACCGGGCAAGTGAACGACTTCAATCCTGTGTGGGTTTTAACATGCATTTTGTAATGAGACGTGTGTGAAAACCTTTTATTGCAGTACTCACCAGCGTAAGTCTTTTCGCCCGTATGAATCCGC
>JYFJ02008773.1:0-11442 GCA_000934665.2 Catajapyx aquilonaris | reverse complement strand
CCCAGCAACGGGTCTCTCCTGCCTGCGCACTCACTCACTCGATTTGTAAACAGTGGCAACAATGGAAGCGCTCTCCATGGACTGATGTTTGAACTGGCCCGCCGGACGGGGTTGCCAGGTAACGGGCTACAATATAAGCAGCTTAGGTTGAATTTGTCAATAACTAAAACGACAAAAAAGTTTGATCACCCTGTATATATATATATATATATATAATAGCAGAACTCTTTGACAGTACACCAGTTGCTCTAAGTTGCTAGCCCCTCGCTACAGGGCAACCTAAAAGTTAGCTCAAATCTAACATACCCACACTCTAACTTCTCAAAAAAATAGGTATTTCCTCAATATTGCGACTTCTGTGGTTAAGCAATACACGGTACTGTTTCAAAAGAGGATTTCTTGTGGACAGCACTGTACCTGCCATTCTGATTGGTGGAGCAGAGGGCACGGGGCCGGGGCTGCTGCTCCACCAATCAGATCACTTAGAGCATCTGGTGTGGAGTGGACGGGCAGAGGTCACCCCGCACACTTTTTGAGACGTTATGATGCGGGTACTGTATATCAGTAGTAATTATGCATGTGCTCTTGTAAATAATTTCACAATCTTTGTGTCAAGACACAACCATTCCCTTACTCTCTGAGCAAGGTTTACTTATTATGAATACGCACAGTTCACAGTTTTACTTCGATTATAATCTGCAATTCATTTGACCCTGCATACACAAAGTATTTAGAGTTATAGCAGTTAAAATGAAAATAGGCTGTCATAATTTTCATGGAAAGGAGGAATCACAAAAATTGCCCCATGTAACATGAGCTGGTCGGCTCGTCTGGGGTATACTGGCCGGCTGGTCATGGCCGATTTACACTGGCATGTATCTCTATTGGTGAAATAGTATAAGTATGGGTTTTTAAAATTAAATTTTTACTGGTATAAACATTGCCAGGCCCCAAAATGGCCACATTAGGCACCTAAAAATTGCGCTGTGCCAGAAATGTGTATTTTACATTATGCAGTCAGTTTTTTTGGGCCACACAATGGGAGCTGGCATGTAAAGAATAGCAGCACTTTCAACTGCCACAAGTAACTTCACGCTTTCTCCTTACTAGAGAACAACTAAATGAGGACGGTTCTTATAAGCTTGTTGGACCATCTTGTACATTTAATACGAGGGTGAATCAAATGAAACCTGTTCGTGGCATCTGGACAGGAATTGAAGTTTGCATTCTCTTAACAAATCATAGGGAATATGGGTTTTGATCTAGTCTGTGTGGCCATATTGTGCATGAAACGTGAACTTGGAGTATACCAAATTGTTTGTCATGTCTTTTACATAGTTTCTAGGTGTTTAGGTAAAAAATGAGGGTTATCCTTTTTCCACCACTCCCCTCATGTCTGGTGGACAGTACAGTTGACAGTAAAACTTGCACTGGCAGCAACTGAGGAAAGTGTTGAGGGCCTTATGATTTAGAAACAGAGAACAATGCAAACAAAAACTTGTCTCTTTCTTTGTGTTGCCTATACCTTTACATTTGATTACATTTGAGGGCTGTGGGGGAAAAACATGATAACTGACATTTTTGTCATTTTTTACCTAAACACCCAGCAACTATGTATAAGACATGACAAACAGTTTGGTATACTCCAAGTTCATGTATCATGCATGAGACGGCCACACGGACTAGATCAAAACCAGCATTCCCTATGATTTGTTAAGCAAATTCAAACTTCAATTCGCTCTCCCGAAAAATTACTCTTTTGTCAGTTATCATGTTTTTCCCCCACACCCCTCATTTTGATCTGGTGCTATACAGAGTGGTGCTATGTTCAAGTAAATGACTCCTTGACCAATCCATCACCTGAATTGAGTACATAAGCATTACATCACCCTGTATTTCCAAGTGGATTAGTGTAATTTTCTTAAGTGTTGACCTAGGAATGTTTATAATGATAATTACAATGAACATTTTTAATTATTCAGGGTGGAAACAATGCAGGCCATACTGTTGTGGTTGACAACAAGGAGTATGACTTTCATCTTCTCCCAAGTGGTATCATCAATCCCAAGTGCAAGTCTGTTATTGGTGAGTGAGTACAAAGCTCAAGTGGGGGGGTGTTACTTGCTTGAAGTTATCAATTTGCCCTGGTGTGTGAAATTACAGGAGACACTACATTCAGTGATTTCATAACATCCAACTGTTCTCCATTACAATATGGAAACCTGAAATGCAGAATAATCAGTTACATTTTGGTCTAAATTGAGTTAGAAATTGTTTAATGTAGTTCTTGAAGAGTACTGTCTGATTGTCAGTACCTTTTCTGATAGAGAAATCACAGCCCCCAAGGGAAGTTTTTGAGAGGAAAATTGATCCCATAAGAGATAATGCAATCTTACTTCAAACCCTCATATCTCGAAATAAGCAAAAATGTGACATCGATTGTTTGGAATTTCAGATCTTAATATGGAAAGGTCAAAATGCAGATGTGCCCCAGGACATGGTTTCAGTAGACCCTGGCAATGTTGGCAGTATTAACACATGCAATTATGTTTACAGTGGTGGATATCCATTAATTTCCACCACTGTACAATGCACTTGGAGTTGTCTGATTTTGAACTATTTTGATTGTTGTCCTTAGAGTAATTCAAAGTGTGTTAAAACAATATGCTGATGGCTTCGAAATTTTGGTAAGACATGGGAAAGTAAATGCAGGTTAGATATACAGATGCTAAAGTCCAATAATGTGAAATCAAATTAGGAAAAGTATGCCATTATATTACACTGGGATGCACAATACATAATAGTCTGACCATTTTCAGAAAGTGACATGACGTAGGTGACATTTCATATAAGCAACAATGAGAAGCAGGATCGAAAGAGATACTGGAAGCTCATTAGGTGGGAGGGACAGGAGGTATGGCTGGGTGTCCCTTTTTGAAAAAGGTCATCTAATACAATGAAAGATTTTCTCCTTAATTCATGTTCATACAACCTGTCCTAAGACTTCTTAAAATGAATGTGCATGGTACAGGTACTGAAATGTAATGTGTTTTAGGCACGTCTGCATTTTGCCCTGGTAATTAGTGAGGTACAAACCAGCTTACTCCATGGGTTGCCAAAGTAGGGAGAGGTAGAAGTGGCCTGGGAGGCAAGTAAAATTCGTCTTGGCCCTGTGGTAGGCTGGTTGGGGAATTAACAGCCTTTGCAACTGGTAGTCTGTCTGCAGGCAATGGTGTGGTGGTCCATCTGCCAGGATTGTTTGAAGAGCTCCAAAAGAATGAAGCGAAGGGGCTAGTAGACTGGCAAGAGAGGCTCGTCGTTTCCGACAGAGCTCATCTGGTTTTTGATTTCCATCAGGTATGTTTAAGTTAAGAAGATCCTTCAACATTCTGAAGTCATTTGAAATATGCTTAATAATAAGCAGCTATGTGGGGGAAAAAAGCAACAGCAATTGGATAAGTATTTTGTATCACCCTTTGTACTTGTGTGATACCGCATGCAGAGGACATCATTCAGAGTTGAAAAGTCCTGTGACATTTCGTTACCAAAATTATGACTGGGGCACAAAGACTGAGCAGGGCAATTCCACGAAAGAGCAGACATGGGGTGCGGTTCTTACATCTTGACGCAGTTGGAATCTGAGTGACTAAAACCGATAGCATGAGGACCATGGTTTCCTTAGCCATGTTAGTTTGTGAGAGTATCATTCCCAACAACACAGTATTATTCCCAGAGTATCTAAGCGTGCGCTCTGTGATATCCGTTCGGCTAATGCGCATTGCCAGCTGGTTATTCGCTGTACCGATATGTGAAAGGAAGAGAGACAGACGTCTTCATATAATTCAAGGGCACAAAATGCAACCCCGATCTGTGCAATCACTTTGCTGTATTCATGAATGTGTGACCTTCCACAGACACACCAAAAGGTATCCAAAGGGCAAAAACTGACCTAGTTCCTATTTCAGTGCAGCGGAGCCATTATAAGATTATGAATTCACAGACATTCCAATCTCCAAAAATTTATGCTACTCCCAGTAAATCGCTGTAGGTTGTACGTAACGATGCCGGGTGGTACGTAACGGGTGGATATCTCAAATGTTTTCATGTTCAAAATGAGAATTCTCCCAATCTAATTGCATGATGAGGTTCCTCGCACCCTACTGCCCCACATGCACTTGAGCTTCGAAACCTGTGCTGTCAAATTTCGCAGTTTCCCCCTAGTTGCATATACCCCAGAAACTGGTGTCCAATGACGGATTATACGTAACGAGATTTCAGACAATCGCACACGCGTGGATGGCCATCGAATGAAATTTCCATGATGTCCCTCACCTTCACATTTCTGTGCTCCATCTGATTTTCATAACAGTTAATCTATTACTGCGGTGGACTCCTAAACACCTCAATACAGCTTCCAATGGTCTGTACATAACGCGTGGAATTGCCCAGCAAGTACTTGGTAATTCTAAGAAGTGATTTTGGTATGCATTGGTTTGTCCAAAATTGACATCTAGTTAGGACAGAGAAATGTGCATCACAGACCATCTTTGACACATGATTACCTGTCATTGTACCCTATTCATACAAAAAATGTAGATCAGAATGTTCAGTGCTACTCATTAAAACAATTAACAGACACTAAAAGGGTAGTAAATAACATCAATTTCGAATACGTCATCATGACATGATTAGTACCTGAAATGGGTGTGTTTCCATGTCGTATGGCGTTGTGGGTACCATGGATAGACTCAGTAACAATCCAGGATCTGCTACAAACACTAGCTGCTGCGAGGTTCTCATAAAAAGTTTTCCATATTATGTGCGAAAATAATGATACACAAGGCTGGATTGCATCTGCTAATACTGGATTGGAATATTTAAGACCTTTGAGGAGAAAAATGTGAAATGGAAAGGAAGTTAACTGTGCTCTTTGCCAAACTATTGTCAAGGCCCAAAAGTTATGAAAATGGACACGATATTGCAAGAAACCTTTACCTGGTCCATGCGTGTATGGAAACTGTGATTGAACAGCCTCGCTCACTGCTAAAAAAATGAGGGGCTGGGTGCAAAAAGGGCCCATCCCGCATTGAGAAAAAAATGAGATTTTTCCATCATTGTGTAGCTACTACCATCTGTTAGTGACATGCAAAACATCCGCGAGTTTGGATGGATCCTGGAGCGTTTAAAAAATTAATTACTACCATGATGAAAGGAGAACTTCCCATGGTACAGCTTCATTTCTCAGCTGTTACATTGTGTGGGATGGGCCCTTTTTGTACTGAGCCTGTCGAATGTGGGTATAAACATTTGATGAGACACAATCAAACTAACTCTTTTTACCCTCCTAAATTTTGAGAATTTTGAGATTTTCTAATTCTGCTTGGCCTATAGTGTTGTGCAAACATCACCTCTGCTGCTAATTTTCACGTCAAAATACAAAGCAAAAGGTGATATTCTGAAGCCATAACACTAGCAGCCGGTCGTATGTTGCAGAGGCTGTAACGCACTCTAGGGTGGTGCAAACGAGTAGAATATCACCTCACACGCTTCGAAATCAATTTTATGTAGCAATTGATGAATCAAGTTTAATCAATCATTTACATATGACTGACATCAGTCGCGGCGGCCCGTGACCGGCCAGCCAAGACCGGCGACCCGCGACTGGATGCAGGTGTTGTGGCTTCTGAATATCGCCTTTTGGCTTGTATTTTGACCCTGCTAATGTGAAAATTATCAGCAGAGGTGATGTTTGCACAACACTTGACACCCAGAAAACGCGGAGGTATCTCCACCTAGCGGGCAGCATTGTAAGTTCTTGGGTACCCGAATGGCTGTTGGCCATGGCAGGCAATGAGGATATGACACTCGGAAAAAGTCTAATACGAATTGTTGCGTGGTCGGGTGCCACCAGTAATACAGCCGAGGTGTGCCTGGAACTATGCTCTACACGTTTCCAGGAAAGCCCTGGGAAAATGAGTAGCGCTCCTAGTGGATTCAGGCAGTGAAAATAATCAAGTTTGCTTCATGAGAAATGTTGATGAGCACTCACAAATCGCTCCAGGGGCGGGCTGCCCCGGGTCGGATCCTCCCCAAAAGAGGGTCAATGGGAAGGGCAGGATTATCTTAACCCCCCAAAAAATCCAGGGGTCGGCCTGCCCCAGTTCCAGCTGCCCAGATTGGAGGAGCAGAGAGGCCAACCCAAATGCACGGAGATCGTGCAATGCCGACTTGCTCCTCCATCTATGGAGGGCTAGACCAGGGGCAAACCGCCCCCTGGATTTTTTGGGGGGTGAAGATAATCCTGCCTTTCCCTTGACTTGAGTTTGGGGAGGATCCGGCCCGGGGCAGCCCGTCCCCGGATGAGTGAATGCAATATTGCACTTTTGTTTATTTTGCATATCATAAACTCATTAAAAGGCACATGTTGACACTGCAATAAATTATGTAAATGTACTGTACTAGCTCACTGCCCATAACAGTACTGACCACCACATAGGCACATATGGTGCAAGAATAGGGGATCATATTGTAATAAATATTTGGAGGCAATATGTTGGATTATTAATTGATTATCTTATGAAAGTGAAGACGATGCTGCACTGTGAGCACCTCCTGAAAATGGAGAAGAAAAGCATGCAACAACATGCATTGCAGTTCAGACTGACCTGTATCTGGCATGAATGAAATTATTTCACTGATCTATTGTTCTCATGTTATGACAACAGGGCGCATGCAGTGTGATGCTGAGACATAATTATGCTGTCATGCCTTCCCCAAAATATGTGTTGAATACAGAACTGATGTGTAAATACTCATATCGTTGCTCCAGATTTTGCAAAAAAAAATCAAATCAAATAAGTTTCTGTGGGTTTGGGACGTTTCAGAGTTTGGAGATGTACTGCAATTTCACGGGCCAGTTATTTCGCCACTTGCACATGCCCGCTCTTCAAAATATCTTTTCCTTTCATAAGAGTCGTTTTCAGGAGGTCAAGGGGTACAGTAACATTTAAGAAATCGCACTCCTGGGCCAATATTTCGCTCTTTTTCAGCGGCTTGAACTACATGCTTTTATACGGCCAGAGAGCGGCCTTGTGGGGCTCTAGAACCCAACAGCTTAAGAATGTGGCCGCCAATGGCGCCACCTCCGATTTTCTGGGTGTCAATAGGCCAAGCAGAATTAGAAAATCCAAAGAAATTTCAAAATTTAGGAGGGTAAAAAGAGTTACTTTGGTTGTTGGGCCATGCACAAATAAAATTTGGCATCATGTCTCTTGACAGGAGCTAAAATATAACCTGACGGCAGAGAGAGATACCTCTCTGTCTTGTTGTGAGAGTCATATTTCATATGCTCTTATCATTGTTGAAATGTATTTTTTTCTCCTTGCCCTATCTGGAAACTTGAGAATTTGAGCTTGTAAATGGAGACTTTGTAACTTGAATGCACCTAGGTATTAGATTTTGACAATCCACATGTTATATTGATATGCCAGTGATTGTGAGGTAACAGCACAGCATAATGGAGTTTTTTTTATATATATTCCAGCAAGTGGATGGACTAATAGAGGAAGAAAAAGGCAAGACCTCAATTGGGACAACCAAGAAGGGTATAGGACCCACATACTCCTCTAAAGCTACGAGAAATGGGATTCGCATTGCTGACTTGCTGGAGAACTTCCAGTCATTTTCAGAGAAGTATGTAGACCCATTCCACATCAAAGTGTCTGACAACTGTACTATATCGCTCTAAATCATCTCTTATGTTTTCGAGCGATGTAGTACCTTGATTTCTCATGGTTAAATATTTTCCCCCCAAAAACTTATGGAAATGTTTTTTGTCATAAATGATTGGTACTTGTAGGCATTTTGCATGTAATAGATATTTTCAGGATAAAACCGATCTGGGATTTGCATGGTTATGCTTTGGTTATGCTTTGCATAAGTATTTTAGAACTAGATCGCGAACAGTAGTTCATGATACAGGATCATGATCATATTCTATTCATAAAGATAACATGATCTTGGGTGTGAAATATGTATTGACCATGCACTTTGATGGTATTTTTTAAAGGCCATGTTGTCCTGTGTTAGGGTGAGTTGTATCAACACAAGTTAAATGAGGAGAAAATCCGAGGTTTTCAGAAAACTCTGACATGCGTTGTTATAAACACATCTCAGGTGAACTTAACCCAGATATTCCGGGAAAAGTTTTTGGCGAATTTTTGAACTTTTTTTGTTTCCATTAGTTCATATTAGTTCCCATAAAACAAAAATGGAAATAAAACATTTTTCTGACTGCTTGTTTGTGAGAAAATGGCCATTCCTTATAATTATGGGATGCTAGGAAATTGTAACCTAGTATGGTTTTAATAGTTGTTGATTACAATACCATGGCAACAGTGACATTCAGCAACATCCATAGTTTCATAATAGGCGTATTCGGCAATTCAGGAATCTGACTTCCTGGGCTGTTTGGATGTTCGGCAAATCAGGTGCCACGCCCCCTGAAGTAAGTGCGCATGCGCCCTACCTGACTTCCCAAGCTCAGGAACTTAGTGTACTCCTGACCTGACTTACTTGCTGAGAAACAGGCGGACAACAAATTCATGTTATTGATGCAGCAGTGTTGCCAATGCAAAATGCCCGAAAACCCCGCGAGAGGACCTGAAAATACCCGATTTTACCCGCATTTTCATTTTACCCGCACCATTACCCGCAAGCGTCCGAAATACGGCACCGAAATACACGAACATTGGCGTATCACTGGGATGCAGCACAGGCGGGTAGAGGGGTCTCTCAGTTCGGCCGTTCGGCAATAATCTTCTGAGGGGCAGGGCTAACAACTCAGATATCACGTGACGCATCTCAGAATAATCTGAATTGCCGAATATGCCTAATATCACAAAGATTCATTTTTGTCGATTGCATTACTGCAGAAACAGGCCTTGCAAAGAAGGGGTTGTAATTTAGTCACAATCAAAAACAATAGAGCATTGTTGCAAAGGTTGCCTGTTAACCAATTGCCATGTAATCTTGTTCATTAAAATACGGTTCAACAAAGCGTACAAAATCCACACACGTACTTTACTTGTCCAATTGTGGGTGCATTTGCCTCTTGTGTTCCCCCGAGGGGACACCAGATTTCAACACTACTCTCAGACAAGGAAAGTAAAATGTATGCCTATATTTCCCCATTGACATCATCATTAATAAGTTTTCAAAATACATTGGAGCCTCGATTATCCTAAACAATGGGGGACTGGGGGTGTTCGGATAACTGATTTTTCTGATAACCGAAAAACTGTATATTTTGTATCACAGTCACGTCTTAAAAATACATATACCTTACATAAAGTAGTATACAGTGCACTATATACATTAAAGTAGGCCTACAGTTTAGGAAAAGAAGTGAAATACATGAATTTTCTTTTGCTTCAGAGCTGAGGCTCGTTTTTTTTTGCAGCTAAACCTCCCGCGTAAATTTGAATTTGCCGACAAGACCGCTTTCGGTTAACGGCGTTTCGGTTGATCGGTGTTCGGATAATCGAGGCTCCACTGTATTACAAACAATAAATAACTCATAACACTAATCAATATTAGAAAATTAATTACTAATCATATTCGGAACATGAAGGTGCAGCCATTATTTCCTGCATTAAAATTCAAACACCTGTATCTTAAAAATCTGTAGCAATATTGAGCAGGTTTGAACTTGTATCGTTAGCTGGGACTTTACTGAAGCACACGTGACTACTGCCAGCTCTTTAGCAGCAGAAGAGCCTGTGAAAAAAATTTAAAATGCAACAACTGTGCAGGTGTCCCCTATAAGGGACGATAGGCATATCTGGGTTAACCTGTGGTTTGAAAACTTGTGTGATTACCTCAGGGACCATTCCAAATCCATCCATCGCTCACTGCTACGGTAGCCCATTGTCACGTGACATGTATGTCACACAACCAAATGTCACTTCCCTCAACCAACATGGCGGCCCCCACAGTGCAGCCGGCATCTTTGATCTCTGCTCTGGGCGGCCTGACTCCCGCGCAATTGGACTCGTTGGCCAGCAAAAAAAAGCTATTTTGCCAGCCTTTTTCCGGGGCGGTTTCACCTGAGTGTCATGACCAGTGTACTCCCGGTGCTTTGTGCAGTCCCTGGCAACAATTTAAGAGGTATTCCATGCATATTCACCTGAAAATAAGCTCAAAAACAACTAGATAATTCGAAATACGGCTGCGTTCGAAGGAGAAAACCACAGGTTTTCCTCCTTAACTGAGAAATGGGGAGGTTAGTGTTCACTCGAGATTTAACTGCAGGTTTGCATAAACTTCCGTTGATACAATGAGTTTTTTGTTACAGATTTACTGCCTAGTAACCACAGGTTTAGAAAAAACTTTCTTTGATACAACCCGCCCTTAATGTCATTTTGAGCAATAAAGTTGAATCAAAATTGGCATTGCTCTGCCAATTCTGGATACTTTCCATAAAAGAAGGCAAATGATCAGGGTACAATAGTTTAAAAGTAACGAAGAAAAACCACTAATTCATTGCATGGTTAGAGGTGTGTGCTGAGGGTTATCCCATGAGCATTCTGTCCCATATTGACTGATGGCTCTGCAGTTATGATAGATGTGTATGCAGACACTGTAGTTCACGAAGTGCTTACCCCTTCAGGTGATGTCTTCAGACTTCCATAGTTCGGGAAAGTTACGAGTACAAATGAATTTTTCATTAATATTCAACACCTATCACATTGATTAAAATATCGATTGTGTTAAAAATCAGTGGCAGGACACTTTTAAACGTGTCAGAACACTTGAAATAATTGTGTTCAAAATTCATGTAGGGTGGGATGGGGAACAATTTCTGAATGTCATTGCAGTGAAGATCTTTTCATTTTTTCATCATAGAAACAGCAGTCATGGGATGTGTACAGTACAGTGCAATCAAAATTTCTAAAATGTACGAGACTTCTTGGTACTAACACTAAGTTTTCTTTTGTCCAATCAAGAGTTGAAGGTCAGATAATACCTGTAGCTGGGTCGTCGGGGATGGGCGGGTTGGTCTTAAGGATCCTCCTGAAAAATACACAAGTAGCATCAACTTCTAAGCCCCAGTGCCCTTTGCTTTTATGCTCTAAAGAATATATAGGAAGGGGAAGGATGGGGAAAGGAGGCAGGCGGGGATGAGGGCGGGAGATTGGGGAGGGTTTTGCCTAATGATGCGGATTTCATTCTTCGTCCGCTTCCTTTTCACCCCAAGTTCCAGAGATCCTGAGCCGTGGGGGGAATGAACCATCTTTTGGATGTCATGGCACATTTCACAGTAGCTCCATGAATATAGGGGCCGGCAGTCTAACTTTACAGTCCCCCACCCCCTCACTCCCAGCCAATGGATGGCCTAGATTTGGAAGGATATTTGAAAATGTCAAGGTGGAGGGGGGGGGG
>JYFJ02008772.1:0-11461 GCA_000934665.2 Catajapyx aquilonaris | reverse complement strand
CGTCAAAAATGCAAAAAGGTGCGTCCTTAAAAAATTCTGCGGATTATTTTAAAAGGTTCATTCCGTACCTGTGATAAGCCCGAGGAGGGTAGATTAGGAAGGGTCTGACTTATCTGACCCCATCCCACGGAGTCAGACTCCCTTCCTAATCTGCCATCCTCTGGCTTATCACAGGTACGGAATGAACCTTTTAAAATAATCCGCAGAATTTTTTAAGGACGCACCTTTTTGCATTTTTGACGGCAAATATGAATTCTAAGGTGTCGAAAACCTATCTTTTCATACTCGATTCGTACCAGGCATGTCACAAACAGGCCCACGGAAACCCATGTGTATATTAAGAAAACTTGAAGTTATCATGCTAGATCTACTTTTGACATGCCTGGTGACNCCGTGGGCCTACCATTCTGGGAAGGGGGGGGGGGGGGGTCAAAGTCCAGGATCCCTGGGGCTTTTCTTCGCACCCACCCCAACCCAAGGTGATAAATGAGGAACAGAAAGAGTTGACCCCCTGAAGAAGCCACGCCTCTGGGAGGGACAAAGGTTCCCTTCTTGGTTAGGCCTAGTCGCGCCAGAGGGAAACTAATCCCACCACATCTTTGCTCCATCAGAGGTTCAGTCACGGCAAAGGTCTTGTCACATGCTCTCAGTTATTAGCTCTTGGTGCTATCTAATGTGCAGGTTATCATGTACAGTTGAACCCCGTTTACCGACTCCTCAGATTATCCAACTGTCCCGCTCCACTGCTCCAGCAATAAATGTATGTTTTCTCATAAAATACTGTAATTCAGGCCTACTAATCATTTGTTTTGTATTGTCTTAGTTAAATTTTAAACAGCAGAGTGTGTACATAAAAGATAAATACTTCACTAATATAACCCCTGGTTTCAGGTTTGGCTTGGATTGATTTATTTGAGGAACAAGAAGGCCAGGAGGCGTAGCAGGAGGTGAGAGGGAGAGACGCTTTTGGTACCAGTACACAACACCACACCAATATGGAAGGACAATGATATGATTCTGCAACCTTCTGTGATCCACCTCACAAATGCAAGGAATAATAATGTGATGGCGAATCAAAAAGTAATCGACAACTTTTTTATTTCTGAAGCTTTGCAACAGAAACTGTAGCTGACATATACATATGAAAGGGCAAGTCTTCCTCTAATTTTAGACATAATTATGTGTAGTCATCATGCACTTTGGTGGACTTGTCCCACCAGGGCACTAGTTTTTCCATGCCACTGCATGATGACTGCGCCTAAAATTAGAGAAAGACTTGCCTTTTCATATGGATATATCAGTTTCTGTTTCTGTTCTGAAGCTTTGAAAACAAAAAAGTTGTGAATTACTTTTTGATTCGCCTTCGTAATATGGAAAATTGCAGCAGCTTGAATTCGTGGACATGGAAAGCAGTTTTGTGTGTCTCAAAAACCCAGCACTCTTTCTGCTTCAATATGCAAAACAACCATGACCAAAGAATGCTGATAAGTCTCCCCCACCTTTTTTTCTTGTTTTTAGAAATGTCATCTGGGATGAAGGCCGGGAAATGGCAGTCACTATTGAGAATGTACAGTTCCGCTCATAAAGAATGGTACGACTCTATGGACGACGTGTTTCTTCTGACTATCCAGCATTATTCCCAACCTGATTTCGTCGCGACACTATGGACAACTTGTCCTAGATCTCTGGCGACCCATATGACCCCGACTTTTTCCAAAAGTTTTTATTACCAAAATGTTCAACCCGGTACAATTCTTACATAGATTTGAGATGAATTTCCCCCCCTTAAATTTTCTTACTTTGCCTTGTTTTTTTCTTCTCTTTTTTTCTTGATTTTCATTGCCTTTTCCCAGCCTTCCTCATGTCCCCTAAAAACATGCTGGTGACCCAGGGGTTGGGAACAGAATAAACATTTTGTCCATAGAGTCATACCATTCTTTGAGCGGTACTGTACCTTCACAAGTACTGCAATTACGAGGATGAATCGAATAGTAATTCACAACTTTTTTAATTTGAGAAACTTCACTACAGAATCTCACACTGGCACACACATCAGAAAGTGCAAGTCTTTCACATTGATGCACTTATCCCACCGAGACACTAGGGGTGGAAATTTCGTCTTACTGCTACAACCAGCTCTTGCTACAACATACTGCTACTGCTACTGCTAAGAGGCTCTACCCAAAATTTATTAGCAGTGGCATATAAAGGGGACTGGTTCCATTTATGGTGGGAGTGTAAATTGTTTGAAGGGGGGAGAGGGAAGGTGAGAGAGGTGTTTGCGGAATTTGACAGGGATAATCTATCAAGGGGTCTGTTGAACCCCTTGGATGAGCAATTGCGGGTACTTTTTTATTTTTTTTCTTACATAGCGGACTGGGTGCACAATTGTTAATGGAATTGAGATACAGTGAGATTGTACACATTTAAAGAACACTGTTGGATTTGTATTTAAAATTGTATGAAAAAAGGGTATTGGATGTATGGAAGTCTGAGTTGTCACTCCCTGCGTTTCGAGGCAGGGAGGAAAATAAATATTATTATTATTACAGTGAAACCTGCCCATAACGGACCCTGGATATAGCGGAAACCTATCCATTACAGAATTTTTCTGGGAATAAGCATATGCATAGGGCATACAATGTATTTTTTGATGGATATACGGAACCTGCACAACGCGGAAATGAAAGGGATTTTTGGCTCCCTTCAGAGAAAATCCCTGTTCATAGCGGAAATCAAAAGGTTCGCATTATATCCTGCGAGTCACAAAAATAGAAACTACAGCAGGGTTCACTATCGGCAATTCCAGGTGGCCTCTGAGTAACCCTTTTTGGACCACTTGTGTCTAGTAATTTCTGGAATTGCTATGGCCTGTGGCCTTGAAGATAAAGGGTGAGGAGAGGGGGACTATTTTTGGTTGTGAAACTTGAAAATCGGCTTTTGGGATGGGCTGCCAAGAAGATGACTCATGTGACTAGTAGGTGCCTTTTAGTTCATGGTTCAGTCCAGTTATGTCGGGGAAGAGGAAGGGGTTGACACGGGTTCAACATATTCCCCGAGTCCATATGGTCCAATGGAGCAGGCAAAATTATGATTTTGCACCATATTGAGGTAAGGTGCTTATTTTTTGCTCTCCCCATTTTCCTATCTTTCTCGCGAAAAAAAAATAGCAACGTCCTTCATCTGGTTATAGCGGAAACCTGTCCATAACAGAAAATTTTTGTGGTCCCGTGCGATTCCGCTATACACAGGTTTCACTGTATTATTATTAGCAGTGGCATAGAATTTTCATCTCCATGCAGAGTGTGTCCAAACGCGGGAATGCTTGGTCAAAAATGGCTTCCATATCACACATATTTGTCATGACTGTCATGATATTACTCTGATTTTCAAGACAAAAAGTAGCGAATTTCACTAATTTTCACATCGAATGACACACCAAACAAACGACTAGACTCCCCAGTTATGGATTCACTTTGTTTTAAGTGTACACCTGAGAACCTTTTGTTGGGGTAGCATGGTGTCAGATAAATACTTTGGCAACTAGTGGTCAAAAAATTACACCTTTCCACATTATTTTTAAAATAAAAATGACAATGTGAAGATAGGAAAACAGCTCGCACATATCCTGACGTGGATTTAAACAAGCGTTCGAACGATATATGACGCATTGCTTTTGGATCATCAGACTATAGGAGTTGTATTGAGTCAAACACAGGGTTAAATTGATAGTAGTCAGGTAGTGTATTGAAATTACTGAGCAGTAGCGTATGTGCACTTGAAGTGAACATGTAACTGGGAAGTCTAGTTGTTCATTTGTTGTGTGATTCGAAGTAAAATTTGGTGAAATCCGCGACTTTTAGTCTTAAAAATTAGAGGAATGTCGCGACAAATGCGTTAATGCAGCAGTTCTCAAAATTTGCAACATCAGGCCCCCCTAGAAAGTAATTTCAGATTCCCCCCCAAACTGAATAAGCCCGCCGCAGGCAAAAATTTGTTTTTTGTTCAAGGTCACACAATCTTAGGTGAATGTAATAACTGACAAAGTACAGTGGAATCCTCTCATGCTGTAAGGACATCAGATATAAGCAAGTAGAAAGATCGGTCCCTTCATATTTCCAGCGGTGCCAATGTCCAAGCGCAGCTGAATCAGGATATAACAGACTTGTCTGCTATTATCTGACTGCACAAATCCTTATTCAGAACTGCACATTTGGCTTTTACAACTGCACACTATACAGTAAGCCCTGAGAAGTAGTTCTTACCTAATCAGTGCGACTTTTGTCCTGTTTCGAGTCACATAATTTTTTGATTTGCCCCGCGCCCCCCCTGCCACCCGTTCGCGCCCCCTGGGGGGGCGCCCCACAGTTTGAGAACCGCTGGTGTAATGGAAGCCTAAACCTAAGAATGACTGGCACCTGCGTCTAAGGTCACATTCAAATTGATCCATGACAGTAAGAAGTACCGGGTTGGGCAAAATGAATAACAGTATTTGAATCGCGTGGTGCGGTGGTGCTATTTGCACATGAGCGGGAGATTGGCATGTGTTGGAGTGGTGAAGGTATGCCATTGGCAAATATTGCGTCGTGGTCAGCAGAATACCATGCATTCGTTGTGGAGGATTATTTTAAAAATAATTAGTCCCCCGTACCTGTACAAAGTATCTTTCTTCACCTTTTTGGGATGGAACCTCAGGACAAAGTCCCCGACCACCGGACGCTCATAAAGTGGGTGAAGCAGTTCTGGGGCACAGCTTCAAGCCGGGATCAGGCAGCACTGGATGTAAAAGGACACATCAGACCTCTCAACGGAGCTTCAAATGGCTGATCCATGAGGAATTCGGAGTAGTGCATTGCCTACCTCTTGTACCCGTTGAGGGGTCCTCTGTGTTCTTTGATGTCCAGTGCTTTCTGGTCCCGGCTTGAAGCTGTGTCCCAGAACTGCTTCACCCACCTTATGAACGCCCAGTGGTCGGGGACTTTGTCCTGACGTCCCTGACCAAAAAGGTGAAGAAATATCCTTTCTACAGCTACGGGGCACTCATTATTTTAAAAATAATCCTCCACAACGAATGCATGGTGTTCCGCTGACCATGACGCAATTTTTGCAAATGGCATACCTTCCCCACTCCAGCACATGCCAATATCCAGCGCATGTGCAAATAGCACCACCATACCACGTGATTCAAATACTGTTAATCATTTTGCCCAACCCTGTACTTAGCCATAGGAATTTTATCCATGGCTTGAAATCCAGATGAGCCTGAACTGGTAAGTGTAGTGACCTTTCTTCCATGACCATTTGAAGTCAACCAAATAAACACAAAAAGGTGGCTGATGAATACTCAACTTGAGTACCTGCCTGGCATAAAACCCATCTCAATAGAACCTACCCAAGGGTTTATTATTATTATTATTATTATTATTATTATTATTATTATTATTATTATTATTATTATTATTATTAAGACATTACTTTCTTACATTAGGGCAGATTTGACATGACTCTGCCAACTTGGTTTTTCCATTTTTGTTCAAGTGCTCTCGTGTTTGGACACACTGTGCACTGTTAGCACAGTTACTGCTAACAAGCAGTAAGTTAAGGATGACCCTGGGTCTCTCTAACAAACTGCTAAGGTGGGAAACATGGCTGACGTGAGAAGAAATCTCCATTAGCCATTCTCTGAAAGGTCATTGCTCTTTATCATAACCAATATGGCCCAAAATACACTTGCCTTGAAATGATGATGTATTTTCATATCATGCATTTGACAACAGGCCACTTATTATCAAGAGCAAGACATGAAAACTTCCCAAAGATGTCAAATCTCTTCCTAACACGCTGAGCAATCAAGCACTGACATGCCCCCTCTCCTATCCGGGCCTGCTTACAAGAAGAGGCTGATGAAAATTCTATTTTTATCAGTAAACTTAGCAGAAGCTTAGCATCTGCTGAGTATCAGTAATGCTAAGTCATTGTTATCAAAAAAGACGAAAATTCCTCCAAAAAACTTCAGCTTAGTTTTTCCATGCCACTGCAGAGAAAAGGGTCAGGATGGCTGGGAAGACAGTAGCGGACGGCCTCTTTCACTTCCTTGTTATTGCTGAAGTGTTAACTTGCCAGGTTCATCTTTGTAGCGGGATGAAAATTCCACCAATGGTAATTATCACCAGGGGGCCAAGTCAGGGCTGGAAGGTGTGTTCTGCAGCAGTTTTGGAAGCGTGATGATTCCCAGCCTCCAAAAAAAATTTAGTGTGCAGCGTCAGCAGCGAAAGTCATGACCACAGGTTTTTCGGACTGTCAAGAAGTCCTCTTAGTTAATTTCCTTTCAAAGAGAAATCACAACAATGCAGTTGCAGACAGTGACACCAGTGCAGCAATTTGCTGAAAATGGCCATAAATGAGCATGAGCATGACAATGCTCATCCTCATATAGCGCATGTTTTGACAGGGATGATGCAGGCCTAATGAGAATGGCGTATACTGCACACCTTCCAGCCCTGATTTGGCCCCAAGTGGTTAGGTACTGTCTCTTCAGACAAATGAAGAAGCCCTGGCTAGTCAACACTTCAGCGACAACCAGGAAGTGAAACAGCCACATGCAACTGGATTCCTTGCCAACCAAACACTTTCTTCTCCAGTGGAATGGAAAAACTAGTGTCCCACTGGACCATATGCACGAAAGTGTATGGTGACTATGTCTAAAATTAGAGAAAGACTTGCCCTTTCAGATGTGTATGTCAGTTTCAGTTTATGTAATGAAGCTTTGGAATGAAATGAGTTGTTCATTACTTTTCGATTCGCCCTCGTAAAAAATAAAGTGCCAGGAATGAGAAATATCTGTGCTACTACAGGACCATGGCTCTCTAAATATTCACGGCCAATCGTGACCATCTGTATCGAAGGTTTGCAGCTGGTTGTACCTGGTACTCTTGCCTAGGGATTCCGGAAATAATTCCTGCACTGGACCAGATACAGGAACCAGCGTTCGATGATCTATCCGGCCAATGATGGTATCGTCTATCGTAACGATCGTGCGCGAGATTCCGAAACGGACACCACTGGCCGCCACTGGCCGGTCGCCGATCAGCGGCCGGCCGATCGGCAACTTTGGTAGTGCCATACGGTGGCAGAAAAATAAACTTCGTACGACATGCCCCTGGCGGAGGTGTAGAGAAATACGAAAAGGAGACGAATTGGCGCGACATTCTGGCGCCGAATTCAGTGCTTGCTTCCCCTTCTTTTGGTGCTGGGAATGGCTGACCTGGGGATTGCGACACGGAGGACGGAGCGAGTGTGGAGAGCCATTCCCAGCCTCCCAGGTGATGGACGAGGGAGATGGAAAAG
This sequence comes from Catajapyx aquilonaris, assembly GCA_000934665.2. NCBI lineage: Eukaryota > Metazoa > Arthropoda > Diplura > Dicellurata > Japygidae > Catajapyx > Catajapyx aquilonaris. Next base: position 4,114 of record JYFJ02008772.1, on the reverse strand, counting down.
GTGAGGTGATCTACTTTACTTAATTGCTTTTTATTGCTTTCCAGCTGACTCTGTCAAAAGACGACATGCATGCAGCTCATGCAGTAAGACATACCAGCACAGGAAGCACATGATTGATCACATGAGGACAGTCCATAATGGAGATAGTACAAGTAGTGAAAAGCAACAAGATGATGATGTGACAGATAATTTCTCTGTCTCTCTCTCCCTTTCTATGACTGCTCCCATGTACTCACAAAGTCAATCATACTCACCTATGCCTATGCTTCATTGCTTCTTGCTTTACAGGTAAGGGTGACTGGGGAGTGACCTGCACATTTTGCTCGAAGAGATATACCTTGAAAAAGAATTTGATCGCCACCTGAGGGTGTGCCATGGTCAGGACATCACGTCTTATGCAGGTGGGTTGGCAGACTGTGATATATATTATTCGGTCACATAGTAATATTATAGAATATCATCTATGCAGACAGTGAATTTAACTAAATTTACATCTGGAGCCAGTTATTAGCATCAAATGCCAATGAATGAACTTATTCCAGGATTTTTACATGGATCTAAGCAACCTAACATTTCCAGCTGGTATTTAAATACTTACACATTTACTGTACTTTGTAGGAAGCTCATAAGAAATGACCGTACATCAAAATGAATCTTGCATATATGTATTTAATTTTAGACAGCAAGGATGGCTCGACACCTAAAGGTGGCTAGTAAAACAAAGGAAGAGTTTTTGAAGTGGTTCAGAGAATATCAAAAGAAAGACCCTACAAACATTTCGCATCCGTGGGACTTATCGCAGAAAGGGACACTTAAAATATTATTAAAATAATACTGACTGAGATGTCCATGCCTTTTGAGAACCCATCAGACAACATTGTTTTGCTGTTTTTACAGGCACTTTACAGATGCCACCACAATACGGAGCCTAACAGCAAAGTTAAAAAGCCTTCCAGGAAACACACTTCCTGTCCTCTCACGCTCTCAGAGTGATCGTAACAATCAAATCTACTTCTGCATTGAGCAGGTGTGTATGAGTGAGAAACTCCAATAGCCTATACTATAATATTATTATGATACAATTTTGAATATTGCAGTTTTGTCAATGATACGGAGTATAGTCTTGTAATGCAGTATTAGCATGTTTCTTAACATCATCATTGCTTTAATTTCTCAGTTCTGACACTCAATACCCCACGACCATTAGGATCAGAGGGAAACACAATCACTGGGTGAAAAATGTGGAGGCACTGGGACATCGAGATCCCTCATAAGAGGCAAGACAGATGCTGCTCCTGTATTTTCAGAATGGCCTAAGCCCAACCAAGGTGATGTGCAAATTAAAGGAGTACTACCGAGAAAAAGCAGAGATGAGTGCTGAAGAATATCTCCTCTTAAGTCAAGACAGGCCCCATGTTCCAGACATAAAATGGATGTTCCGGATGAGGCAGTCATATTATGAAGGGCAGTTAGGCACACCAGAATGTGAGTACACTGCAGAGATATCTTTCTCTTTTCTAGAACTAACATAATATTATCACCCTAACAGCAATGATGGAAACATTGAGGAACCATGTCCTGAAATATCCGAGGAGCAGGCAGCTGTGAATTTATAGATGGTACCGTATATAGGGGCAGGAGAAGACTTTGCTGTATGTTCCCCGCTAATGCGCCGGGTTCATACAGTACGTTGGAAAGCAGTGGTGACACTGTCTTCCTCGACAGCAGTGGGAACATGGATCGGTAAGTGCTGCTGACACAAGGAACTGCACCTTGGTCATTACCACGCAAAAGGCAGGACAACATTGCATCTTGGCCAGTCTCTCCTTGACCTCAGCTATTGCTCTGGAGCGTCAGGAGTAGGTTGGTGTCATGCCAATAATAAGGACGAGGTGGGTGGCAGCTGCCTTATGATGTAAAACCTTCATTATCTCTCAGGGACTAGAGCAGCTATTATTATTATTATTATTATTATTATTATTATTATTATTATTATTATTATTATTATTATTAATAATAATAATAATAATATTATTATTATTATTATTATTATTAATAATATTATTATTATTATTATTATTATTATTATTATTATTATTTAGCTTTACCCCATTAGAGGGAACATAGCCATTTTAGGGGGGTGGGTTACCACCATTTTTTCTTACGAAATTTTCATCGCATTTTATTCTCTCCGGTGCAGGAGTCAGGATAGGGATTTGTGAGAGGGGATACGGGTGCAAGTGCGATGTCCATAAATTTGGGAATCGTGTGCAGTCCCCCAGGGGGCCAAGCTACAAGACACCCCCTAGGTGCGGGTCACAAACTCCCCACCGACACCTCACCTCCTCATGGACAGGACAAGGATAGGAAAGGAAGGAAGCGGCTGTGGCCTATTTTACGGTACGATCCCGGAATTTTTCTGGGGCGACCTTGGAAAACCACAGAAAACCAAGGTCAGCACCGCCGGCCTCCGGGACTCGAACCCAGGTGCTCCCGATTAGCAGTCGGATACCATATCCACTCCACCACTACTGCTTCGGTTAGAGCAGCTATTTTAAAGTGGGTAGGATAGGAATTAAGTAGTCGTAGAGTGGACTTAACTGTAGCAGCCAATGGAGCCCTGCAATATATGTTAGCAGGCTACTACCTCATATGTAAGTAGGCTACAAGCAAGAGACAAAGACACAAGCCAAGAAGAAGTGCATTAGTGCTAGCTGCACTCTCTTAGCCTATACATATGCAATTAAACTTTTTCCAGGCTACATCTCTTTGTTTCCATATACCGTACATTCATATTCTCTGACAAGTGGGTATAGGGTACAGCCTGCTCCCAGCCTGTCTTTTTCTATATCACTGTACCTGCTGAATACATCGCATCCCGGCAATAACAGGGGCACAAGTCCAACAATGACGATTTTGACTTATTACTAGAGCAGGGTCCATGACCGTGTGCACATTCAGAATGCATATTCTGATTTAAAAAAATTAATTATTAATAATTCTGATTATTCGAATGCTGCATCAATACCTGATTTATGATAACACTATACCAACACTATGCAACTTTCAAAGTGCTCTCCTGTGAAATTGACTTTTTGGACTTGTGCCCCTGTTATTGCCGGGGTGCGATAATGTGTACTTAAATAAGGTGCTAAGCATTACCCTGACACAATTAGCATTTCTGTGTTCCAAATAAATTGTCACTGTTTATGTTCTTATAATGTCCTGTACTAAATAAGCATGACTTAACATTCTGATCACTATTGGTCCTACGCATACAAAGGATATCGATATAAGTAACCATGTGACACACTGGACCCATGAGGCATATCTATACTTTACAATTATTATTTATTGCTATTATAATTATTGTAGACTTCACATCACTGCTTTCCACTGTTGCTATTTAGAACTTCTTTCCCTTTTTCTATTCTTCCTCCCTGCCAGTTGCCCAGCTTTTGCGCCGCAAAGCGGCGCAACCCCGCTTAAAATGAATAGATCGGAATCGCTACGACTCCAATGCATTTTTCCCGACTTCATAACTCGCGATCGGGTTAATCGATTTCAAATCGGAAACAAGATTTACACTCCGCTCACTCCAGTTTCAAACTTTAGCTGGATAAACAACAACTAGGGCCATTACCGGGGTCATTAGCCGGGGTCAAAGTTCAAAAAAGTGTCGTTAGTCGCACCAGGGTACGGCCTAAACGGTGCGTCGTAGAGGGTCATGCAATGCTTCATTAGAACCGCAATGTTCCCAGGGGGTGCCCTCCTGCCTACCTTTTTTTTGAGAAAACCCTTTACTTTTTGAGCTACAAGGCGATTTCGAAAGTGTCAGTTTTGTGGCTCTCGCTCCCTTTCTGTACCGAGACCGGATATACTTGGGAGGGGGGTTCCCAGTCTGGAGCCCACTTCCCCCAGAGAAGGTTGAAGGGGGGAAACATTTTGGGACGAAAGGGGGGGCATCAGCAGGTTTTCACTTTATTCTGATGATGAAAAGAATTAAATAAAAATAGCCAGTAAAACTGCAGAAAACTATTCTTCCTCTGGGTGAGATTAAAAGTAAGAAACAAGTCCATAGGTGGGGGTTGGTTCGTGTCATAGGGATGTGTGA
>JYFJ02008771.1:0-11464 GCA_000934665.2 Catajapyx aquilonaris | reverse complement strand
TTGTCCGCTTCTGTCCGCAAAGGGGAGGGGGGGAGGTAAAGAGTGAAAAAATCTGTCCGCGCGGATTAATGATGGCCCCAAGCGCCCACACTTTCACCACTGCAAGTGTCCAATACTCCCAGTGGAATGGTAACGTCTCGGCTTGCTGAGTAAAAGGCCACAGGTTTGATCCCCGCCTGGGGATTTTCCTTTCACCTGCGTCGGGAGGGTCTCTGACCTGCACCAAGGAGGTGTCTGGCAACCTAACCTCCTGGGGGACTGCACATGGCCCAGTTTGAGACATTGCACTTGCACCCGTGTCCCCTCCCCAAAAATCCCTATCCTTACCCAATCTCCTTGATTCCTTGCACCGGAGTGAAGTTAAGAGAAAAAAAACTGGAAAATAAAGGTTCATGCGATATACCCCGTAAGGGGTGAAGCATTACCCACAATTTATTTATTTATTTATTTACTCCCAGTGGAATAATAAAAGGGCAATGAAACTTTTCAGATGCTGGACTAGAGAGTGCCCCTACAATGAAGTGGAAGTATGTCTTTATATGTCAAGTCCTTCTATGTCAGTCCGAGAATACATTGACTGACCGTCTTCTAGTCACATCAGTGATGTTGCAAAGCATCTCTAGCAATCTTGGATAGGGACCTAGGGTGCCCCTAGTCCAGCGGTTCTCAATCTTTGCCACATTGGGCCCCCCTAGCTGGAAAGTAATTTCAGATATCCCCTCCAACCCATTTTTGTTGTTGTTCAAGGTCACACAAGCTTAGGTGAATGTAATAACTGACAAAGTACAGTGGAATCCTCCTGTACTGTAATGTAACCACATCAGATATAAGTAAGGAGAAAGATCGGTCCCTTCATATTTCCAGCAGTGCCAATGTACAAGTGCTGTTGAATCAGGATATATCAGACTTGTCTGCTATTATCTGACTGCACAAATCCTTATTCAGAACTGCAGGGGCGACACGGTGGCGGAGTGGTTAGCGTCGCAGCCTTCCACCTCTAAGGTCCCGAGTTCGATCCCTGGCACAGTGGGCAAAATCGCGAAATTCATGGTCAACAATAATTTATGTTTGGATTAGCGTGAATTTAGTGTTTGGGAGTTACTCAAGCACGCGGACGATCGTAGTGACGAAAAAGTCGCTACGTTTACCTTAGTCACTACGATCGCCGCGCTCGAGTCGGACACTCACTTCTCTCCTCGTCTTTCAGTGACGTTCTTCCTATTTTAAATTATTGAAACCACCGATAAATTGTTTCACGTGAAAGAGCAAGGTCCCCAAAAGCCAGTTGCCAAAATTTAAGTCTTTGGGACTCGTTTAACCAATTTTTAAAATCGTATCAAATCAGATAACTATAATAGCACATCTTCCTAAAGAAATGCTCGTTTCTCGTAGCGCGCAAAAAAGCGCAAGAAAAGCTTTTAGGCACAGAATGTGACATATACCAGTATGTTATTCCACCTCAAAAACAGACGCGCAAGCGCGCGCACCACTTTGTAGGTCAAAATTTAATGTGACCTACACTTGTTCTTATTCATATTTTTCATCATTCTCTAACATGAGCAATAATGGGCATATCATTTACATGATGATAAAACCATTTATCAACAGTGAAACTACACATTTCCAATTACTCGATGGCGTAAAAATTAGTTCTGTTGCTGGACATTTCCAATAGGGAAAAAGCAGCACAATCTTAAACAACGGGCAAAGTTGATCAACACACTTCTACTGTCGCGAGAACAAGCCCACTTTGAACCGTACCCTATGGCTGTCAGGTTCAAATCCAAGCTCCAACAATTGCACCACATGTTGCTCTGGTTATTTTTAGATGTGCCTAAGTATGTTTGAACTGGACATTACAAGGTTGCCAAATTGGAACTCTGACCATGAATTTCGCGATTTTTTCCACTGTGCCTGGGTCGGACGGAGGATTCTTATGTGGATAGAGTTTCGATGGGTTCTCTCCATGTTCGCGTGGGTTTTCTCGGGGTTCTCCCGTTTCCTCCCACTATCAAAATCCATCACATTTCAGGCAAATGATTAAAGTCGGTTAAATAAAAGATGATCCCCTAAGAGGCCCAAGGAGGCCTAGCACGGGGTATTCATTATTATTATTATTCAGAACTGCACTTTTGGCTTTTAGAAATGCACAAATTGTGTATAACTGCACACTACAGTAAGCCCTGAGAAGTAGTTCTTACCTAATCAGTGCGACTTTTGCGCCTGTTTCGAGTCACATAATTTTTGGATTCGCCCCGCACCCTCCTCTCTGAAGAAACTGGTCTCTGATTGGCCACTGGCCGAGTGGGCAGGACCTTAATCACCGTGGTGGAGAAGGTGAGGGTGGTGGGGGACTGTACCCTGATGACGACAGACGGGAATATTCCCTCCCGTGTTAACTGATCTGCCTTCAAATGGCCGAGCCCGTCTGGGGAGTCGCCAGTTCCGCGTAGAGGATAAGGAACCCAGCAATATGCAAAGGATAGGGCACTCGGAGGCTCTCAGTTATTAGCTCTTGGTGCCACTTACTGCTATCCCTTATTCTCAAGTGTTCATTGCCATGTCAATTATTGACATGAAATACAATAATCAATATAAATATCTAACTTTCAGGTGTTGCCTGTGACATCCCAGCTATAGGTGTGGCTAAAAATCTTTTCCAAATGAGTGGATTTTCTAATGATGAACAGCACAAGTCAAACATTGCCCAGCTCAAAGTGATAGGTGACTCATTTCCTTTGCAGGATGACCAGAAATGTTTGTTGGGAATTGTAAGTATTGCATTTCATTTACACCAAGGTAGTATCGTATTGGTTATGTTATTACAGGCTTTGAAAACCAGCCAAAAAGCTGTCAACCCAGTGTACGTCTCAGTTGGACACAAAATAAGTTTGGAAACAGCGAAGTGGGTGGTTTTACAGTCTTGCATACACAGAGTTCCTGAACCCATCCGGCAAGCTGATATTTGTTCAAGGGAATTCCTCAGAGGTTTACCATAGGTCAGTGGTTTCCAACCGGGGGTCGCGGGCAGGGTCGCGCGCCTTGGTTAAACTTTTTTTTTTTTGCAATTTCCATGTCTATTGAACAATTTTTATGGCCATACAGGGTGTATGTTTTCTGGAAAGGGGACAGTTGTGGGAGGGGCGAAGGGGGGGGGGGGGGGGGTGNGGGGGGGGTGCGGTCGCACATTCCTGGAAACATGTTTAGGGGGTCGCAGTTGGTAAAAGGTTTAAGATATGGAGTTGAAAATGTCCACCGCTGAGCAAGGCACACACGTGTACTATTGTACACATTGGAGACAATATATTGAAGTATGCGACTGGGAATTACGCAATTTCACCTCTAATTTTTCCTTTCGCTTGTTCAATACTGTACACTCTTCCATTTTATACGAATCCTGTAATAATAGCGTGCCATAGAATCATTGGAGTAGGGCAGGGGGAGGAGGAACTAGGGTAAAGTTACGGTTTATATGCCTGTTACTATATGACTATTATTTTTTAATCTTCTAGATATCTAGATAGACAGCATTGCAACGATTATTTTGTAACTTGGCAATGAAGGAGGAGGCGAGGAGGAATGTGATGAGGTGGTGAAGGAAAGGGAAAAGAGAGGGTGAAACTTAATTGTGATTACAGAAATGGCGATCTCAATGTTTCAAATATATCATTAGATAGACAAAGATGTGCACTATCCAGGGTTCACAGGTGGATTTTTTTGGCCTCCTGAAAGTGTCATAAAAAATTCACTTTGCAGTGCAATGTCGGCAACTAGTCAAAAAATGACAGTTTTCCGCCTTCTTTTTACAATAAGAAATTAGAGACTGACGATAGGAAAACAACTCGCATGTATGTAAATATGTAATGTGGATTTAAAGAAGCTTTCTAACGATACATTCCATTATTTTTTTGGATAATTTGTCTGGGAGTTGTTTAGAGTCAAACACAGGGCTCTATATTAAATAAACTGATAGTAGTCATCTGTTTGGCTGAGCCTAGCCTACTAGAGCGTTTAGTAAACCATTTTCCTTTGGTGGAATACGTCGGCGTCAATATGCCAGACCATCCCCTGTCTCAACTCAACAACTTGTTTCACCTTACAACGCTCCTCCTGACAGCCTCAACACTGCAGCAGGTGTTAGATATGGATCCCCTCCTGACTCCCCTCACTTCCGTAAGGCATGAAGGCATCGACAATGTGGAGGAGGCTTTGAGTCCCAACAACTTCTCTCTTCCTCAAATGGAGACTCAGCCTTGTGTCCTGCTCAGAAGTAGACTTGGAGAACGTGTGGAAGGTGTTCCCAAACCTTGCCAGGTTAGATGCTGGGGATGAAGAACACTCCCTTTCAGGGTCTAAAGATCTTAGACATTTACGATCGGACCAACTCCCTAGAGGCTGACCATCTGCACTACTTAATGTTCTTTTACTACGATTTAGAAACATGAAATCTGGACATGATGGGTACTCTAGACCAGCGGTTCTCAAACTGTGTTCCGCGGAACCCTAGGGTTCCGTGACACCAGCATAGGGGTTCCGCAAAAGAATTGGAAAATATAAAATATATAAAAATAAAAAAGCGGTGTTAATGGAGAGGAGGCAGCGAAAAAAGTTTTAGCAGTCCAATGTTACAACAAAACTGTGTTTGACCGTATTTATAAAATGTCCGACTACATCGAAGATGAATTAAAATTGACAGTCTGAAATATCGTAAAGTGTTTTCAATGCAAGTGGACAAGCTAATTATACTGATGTCGCAGTGAAGAAATACTCAGATTTACCATGTAGGGAAGATTGGCTTGTCAGTGATGTGCTTACCTCGCTGATATAGTTGGAAAATTGAATGAAATTACAACGTCTTTGCAGAGGAAAACTATAACAACTTTTTCAGCTAAGACAAAATCACATCACTGAATACCAAAATTAATTTTTGGATGAATTGTATTGAAGAAGAAACATTTGAATGCTTTCCTCTTTTGGGTCAGTTTGTCAGAGAAAACGAAATGCAAATCGGAGATGATGTTAAAGAAAATATTTGTTAGCATTTGAAGCTACTCGAGCAATCTCTGTCAATGTACTTCCCAGACACAAATGTGGATATTGACTGGGTACGAAACCCATTTGAAGTTCGTCAGAAACCTCCTTCATTTTCTGTACCAGTGTATGAGAAGTTCATTGAACTTGCATGTGATTCAAATTTAAAAGCCAAATTTGCGTCCATGTCACTGAATGACTTTTGGGTTGGATTGTTCTCAAACTACCCACCCATAGCCAAAAGAGCAGTTCTTACCCTTCTCCCTTTTGTGACGACATATAGATGTGAGGTAGGATTTTCTGCTTATGCCTATGCAAAGAGCAAGTACAGGAACAGGCCTCTGACCTTCGGGTACAGTTATCAGACATTGAGCCCAACATAAAAAGCTTCATGACCAGTCACATGAAACAACTGCACTCATCCAATTAGCAGGTAGTGTTTGCATTGTCTTTATTATTTGATACGTCTGTTCTAATAAAATTTTGTACATAAAAAACAATAGCATAATTGCCTTGAAAAAAAAATAACATAACCTTGCCCTACTTATAGGTATTCCTAGCATAAATTGTGAGTTAAGATTAGGGTTCAGGGTCCCGCGAAAGAATTATGAGGTAAATATGGTTCCCCGGCCCAAAAAGTTTGAGAACCGCTGCTCTAGACGACACACCCTTCCAGTCGATTCTAAAATACAACAGAATGGAGCGGTTGCAGAAGATGACCCTGACCAGCTCTGGGTTCACCCTCGGAATTCTGCCTATCATAAATCAGTTCATAGGAAATGAGTTGCGGATTCTCACCGTAGAATTTGACGGTCTGATGGAAGAAGAAGAAGTGGTTGTTCAGAAGTTTGACGAGTACTTGGGAAAGAAAGGAAAGTGTGTAATCAAACTCAGTGTATTCTGAAAGGATGATAAAATCGTTAATCAGAGAAATTCATCAGCCGCAACGGCCAGGATCACGTTTGACACTGTTACAAGGATTCTTACAAGTTAGAATTTTGTTGTTGGAAACACCGGATAGCATATCGGAGCAATATTATGATTGGCGAATATTTGAGTTGTGATTTAATTTTTAATTTCTATTTTTTTATCTATTTATATCCCATTGGGAGAATCGGCGCTCCATTAGGGGGGTGTGGAGTACCACCATTGGATGGGGCCAAGGATAGGGAAGGAAGGAAGCGGCTGTGGCCTATTATACGGAAACAACCCCGGAATTATCCTGGGGGTACCGTGGAAAACCACAGAAAACCACAGTCAGGGTTGCCGGCCCCGGGATTCGAACCCAGGACCTCCCGATTAGCAGCCAGGTTCCTTAACCACCACACCAACTTGCTTCAGTTCTGAGTTGCGATAATAAAAACGTGGTTACTTTGATCATTGAATTATGTGCACTTGGTTTTAATTTTAACTCTATTTGCCTTTTGAAAGCTGGGGTTTTGCTGTAGAACAAAAATTTCACCCTCTCTTCTCCCTTTCCTTCACCACCTCATCACTTTCCCCCTCACCTCCTCCTTCATTGCCACGTTACAAAATAATCGTTGCAATGCTGTCTATCTAGATATCTGGAAGATTAAAAAATAATGGTCACATAGTGCGTCCTTGTGATCGATTATGTGAGATTATGCGACAGAATTAATGTCCTGCTGTACTGTACTGTACTGATTAGCTCCATTGGGCCCTTACTTTTTTGAGTGGTTTTATATCAAGGTATCACCTGCCATCCTAATGACATTCTGAAGTATAAAATGTTACTCCATAGATAGTAAAGTACACCCGCGAGCATAAAGATGGAGACGGCAGGCCCTCACCTTCGGCAGGCTGCTCTGCCAATTGCAGCTATTACGGTATCAAATATACTGTCATAAATACACGAACACATGCCTGATGCAGCTAACTCGGTCCAAAAAGAGTTCATTAATTTGAGTCGGATAAAGAAAGGTCAAAAAAGGGCCTGCCGTCTCCATCTTTATGCTCGCGGGGGTACCTTGAATATCTATGTGTTACTCTGTAATGGGCATCTGACAATTTATTGACCCTGTATGAGGCCAAATATTGCTACCTACCCATAAAGTTTAAGCAGGGTGCACCACAAGATTAAGGTTAAATGCCAGCACTTATAAAGAACACCAACAGAATCCCTGGTTTTCGATTTGGAACCGTTCATGACAGCTTGAATATGTGTTTTGCTAATTTTTTCTGGGCTTTCAAACTAACCCTCCATTTTACATGTCAGTATTTGGCAATAAGATGCTTATTTTAAGCAGTTTTTTAAATACTGTAGTACGTTTATGGGATGTCACAAATATTAGATGCCAATATTAGGTTTTTAAGCATGCTCTCAAGCTCCGACTACCAATACTTTTCGAGAATGGGGATGATTTACTTAGAATGCGGTTGCTGGTATCTGAGGCCACTGTTGAACCAATATCACATTAGACCAGTGGTTTCCAACTTGTGGGTCATGACCCCCAGGGGGGTCGTAGGGGTCGTGAGCCTTGGTTCAACTTTTTTTTTTGCAATTTCTGTGACAATTGAGCCATTTTTGCAGCAGTAGGCTACAGTGTGATGTTTTCTGGAAAGGGGGCAGTTGTAGGAGGGGCCGGAGGAAGGGGGGGGGGGGGGATCGCACATTTATGGAAACATGTTTAGTGGGTCGCAGTTGGACGAGTTGGTAAAACGTTGGAAACCACTGCCATAGGTTAACTAAGTTGAAAGATAAGCAACGATTTGTCAACATCTGGTAAACCTTGCATTCACTGCCTACCTGAGTAACAGCAAGTTGGGTAAGCTAAAAGGTGGGACTTCTGTCCAACCTGGTTAGTGAAGGTAGGTCCATGTTTCCTCTCCAACCAACTGCACCTTGCCAAACAGACTTCCAACCATTATCAGTTCAGTTTAGCTATTCCCATATGAAATATGGTATGTGCCACTGTGAGAGACTGAACAGTCCCTCACAGGATCTGAATGAAAGCCTTGCAGAAAGGGAGTGATGACAAAGCCATGAGTGGTTACGCCTACTCCACAAACATTGAGAAACTTCTTGAAGGGTTGCATCAGGAATGCCACCGATTTATTTACAATATAGTATGTGGTGTGGGAAAAGATGTAGTAGGTGAGAATGGAACAAACTCATCAGTGGAATCTTGGCTTGGATGTTGCAAATTGCTTACTGTTACAGCTAACTGTTTTAATATTTTTGTACATATGAAACTTCAAAGAACTATTTTATTAGCTCTATCAACAATAAAAGCTGTATTTTATCAACTGTGGTGAGCTGTCTCTACTTATTTACAAGTATTATTACCTTATGTGATTGGCTCCACACAATGACCTCAGTGGCAGGGATCTGAACATTCAACAACAGAGGCAGTGTGTGGTGGTAAAAAAGGGGGGAGTGAAGATTTTATTCACAGTCTACACACTTCATGCAACTAACCTTTTCGTTGATATAAAGCAGTGGTTCCCAACCTGTGGGCCGCGACCCCCTTTGGGGTCATGAAGCCTTTTCCGGGGAGTCGCACGGTGCCTGCAGTAATTTTTACTTGCAATAAATTTTATAGGCAATTTTACCACAGAGGTTTTTGAATATATATGTCTACACTACATTAATTTTTTACTAATACTTGGGGGGGGGGGGGGGNNNGTCACTTAACTATCATGAAAGGGGGAAAGGTTCCGAACCATTGATATAGAGGGAAAGGGAGAAACTGTTCCCAATGGCAATGAGGGCCGCAGAAAGTGGTGATTCGGGGAAGACATGTTGGGTCCCGAGAACAGATAAGCATGCAAGAGGTATGAAATTCCTAATCCAGGTGAAGGAAAGGAAAAGGCACTTCACAGCTTATCAGAACAGATTCATTTGAGTTTCCTGCAGGAGGTATTTTTAAAATGTAGCATGAAAGTCTTCTACGAGGGTCGTCCAATAAGTTCTGAGCCTAAGGCAGATGGCGTCGGCTGATAATGATGTCCTTCCACCTGAAGGTAGTGACACTCATTAGAGCAACAACCCCCAAACTTCACCCCGATTGCATCATTCTATCAGGAGATACTGGCACTTGGAGGCGTGAAAGTGCGGATTAGTCTCCGACATTGACAAAATCGAGCTGCGAGCGGTGATCAAATACTTCCAGAAAAAGGGGATGATCCCTAAGAAGATTCACGAGGACATGAGGGAAACACTGTTTGATGAAGATCCTTCATATGCCACTGTGAAAAGGTGGGCACGGGATTTCAAGATGGGTCGGGAGAGTGTGGAAGATGACCCCCGCTCGGGCCGCCCAGCAACGGCAACCACTGCGGAGAACGTCAACCGCATCCATGACATGGTCATGGCAGACGGCCGACTCACACACCTCAGGGAGATAGCCACGGCGATGGCCATCTCGCGAGGTACTGTGAATTCAATCCTAACGGACATATTGGGGATGCACAAGCTGTCGGCCAGATGGGTAACCCTCGACTTGACGCCTGATCAGAAGCGGATCCGTGTGACACATTCACAGGCGCCATTGGAGGAGTATCGGAGGGACCGGGACACTTTTTGGCTCGTTACGTAACACAAGATGAGACCTGGCTCCTTCATTATTCTCCTGAAACCTCCGTGGGACGCACTTCTCCAGTGACAATGAGGTGATAAGTGCAATGTATGAGTGGTTGGGTGGGGTCGAGGAAAATTTTTTTTTACACGGAATACAGAGGTTGGAGCACCGGTGGGACAAATGCATCCTGGTTCAAGGTGACTACGTCGAAAAGTCTGAATAAAATTTTGACCATCAGACATGTCTTTCAACATCAGGCTCAGAACTTATTGGACGACCTCGTATGTTCAAATGCCCTTAACCACTCAGTTAAGATAGTTTTGAAGCGAGTCCAGAAATTGCAAGATTAATTTTGGTCATAACAAGGAGAGGCCATTTTAGCAAATAGTCATTAGATAGGTAGTCTCAAAGTTAAACTAACACAGTGGCCCCACTTTGATCATAAAACAGAGTAGTTAAATTATAGCTGACACTAATACAGTATCAGTTCCACTATATCCAGGGTTTTCTTACAAATGGACATAAAAGTGCCGCCAGTTTGTTTGACAGGCTCCATTACATGACAAAAATTCAAGGAGTATCCTACCTCACTACCAGCACTGAAATTTTCTTTTGCAACAGTCAGGTTACCACTGTATCCTGAGTCCAGTTTAGGCATGTTTCACTGCACTTTCATAACCTAGGTGTTGCAAACATGCAAAAAACAATATATACAAAATAAATGAGTAAATACATAACATTTGGATGGGTTTTCATTTGTCTTGCAATGGAGCATGTCTGTATTTCAGGATGATAAAACATCTGATGTGGTATTGCCCAGCCTGATCATAAGCATGACTACTTTGCATTTGTAATTTATTAATAAAATTGGTAACATTCCCATGCTCCCGCCTTCATCCCAAACTCCAGTTCATGGTGCAGCACCACAGAATAAAGTGGAGGGGATGTTAGCATACTTTGGTAGATATTAGTGATGAAAACTTCTCCCACCAATGTTTTCTATGTCAAAAATATTATCCATGAAATTGTGACACATGACGAGTCAGCACACCTGTGGTGACTCACCATGTGTTCAAAAGTCCCTTTCAACAACCTCTTTTATTATAAATGAAAATAAAATTTTCAAATTATAGTAATCAAGATTATCTAAAGTACAAAAGACAAAGAGGTGCCTAGATAATTAAAAATATCAATAACTTTTGACTGGAAGAGCAAAGTGGGGCAGGAGTGACAAAAATATTCATGTTACAGGAAATTTGACATGCAGTATAAATATAGAAAATCAAATTTATTAATCTGTACATGGAAACTGAATACTATCATCGACTCATTCACAAAATACCTTCTGGAAAGGCGAAAAATACACACTATGCCCATGAGCACAGCAAAACTCTGTAAATAGAAATAAATAACATACATGTGGATGCCTGGGTAATCAAAGTCCAGCCAATGAAAACTCGACTACTGCAATGAGCAGGAGGTTTAGTCTCGAAGACTTTGTGGTTCCCAGATAGGTCTCAAGCTACATAACAAGGTCGCATGATGTTCCTCAGATTAGCAGGAAGGGGAAAAGCTGGCTTTTTACATTATTAGCCATTCCCAGAGAAAGCCTTAGGTACAGTAATAATATATATTGAGTAGAGCCCTAGAAGCCCTTGCTCCTGCTGGAAACTGACCCAGGTCCATTGTCATGTATTCTGTCATTAAAATCTTGAGTATCTTGTGGGTTCATCACCACAGAGAAAATAGCATTTTATTTTGAGCAGTGCATGATGGCATCTCAACACAAGCCATGTCTAATATATATAAAGCCCCACGCCGAGGAGGAGGATATAGGATGAAAAAGATTTCGCACTTCCCGGGGTCGGAGAGACGTCGGACTTACGCCGTTG
>JYFJ02008770.1:0-11447 GCA_000934665.2 Catajapyx aquilonaris | reverse complement strand
CCCCCCCCCCAGCATATTCTTCTCCTTCAACTGAATCAGCGCAGGTCCAGGTGCTTTTCGATTCTGATCTGGAGATGATCACTGGTCTCCCCACGCTGGACATGTTGACCAGAACAGTGTGGACAATTGCAGGAAGAGACTGTCCCACGTCGTGACTCACCACCAGAGGACATTCCAGCCCCACAACTCTCTCATTGTTCAAAACTCTCCACATTAGCTGTGACTCTACATATCCGTTCACTGTTGGATCTGTCATCAAAACACTTGCAAATGTCACTCTGAATGCGAGAAACACTACGCAACTTCCAAGAATCTTTCGCAATTTATCCATGTTTATGACGATGCCAAAGACACACGGCGAATCTCCGCCGCTGCGTCCGATTGCCTATATGACATTTCTTTGGGTGATGGTCATTTAAAAAGTGTCACATTTCAGCACGAAGAGGCTCCGAGCTGACGCACCATTTATACTGATTAAGGATAAACACCAGGAAAATGTCGATATCGATGCCGCCGCGCACTTGGTAATGGAACTAGTCTTACTGTAAACGCAAATGCTAAATGTCAACAATAATCACTGTTTATTTCTCTCCTTGCCATTCGACTGAGAATGATGATCCCT
The DNA here is from genome assembly GCA_000934665.2 of Catajapyx aquilonaris. NCBI lineage: Eukaryota > Metazoa > Arthropoda > Diplura > Dicellurata > Japygidae > Catajapyx > Catajapyx aquilonaris. The sequence continues at coordinate 10,825 of JYFJ02008770.1, read as the reverse complement.
GTGGTTAATTTTGGACTAGTGGGTACATAGTTATGTTATGTTATATTTATATTTGCCCCTTTTTAAGGTCGTGGGTACCGGGTCGTGGATCCGTTTACTGACATAAGGACAGAGTCTGAAAAAGTGTCGAGGCACCTCTTATGGGCTCCTTCCAAGCACACAATCTAAGATGCAACAACTAATGACACAAGGGCACTCAATCTATCCTTGAAAATTTTCTGTGAGCTCATCAGCTGTGCTGGGTGCATTTGATAGTCAGCTTATGCATAAATGCATTTTACTTGAGCTGATAATAATACACCGGTATTACGTCTTGGCTATCGGTGCCACAAGGAGCTAGTTGCAGCAAGTGCGTGGGTTTGAATAGTGAATAGTGTCCAAGGTTGGCCCGTTCCTGCTACACCATCACATTGTCTGAAATCTACGTGGTATACGGGCTGTTTCTGGAGCACAATTTACCGGAGCAGCGGGAGAACATGCCACTGTAGATACGAAGGAATATGCAGCCTCAGCAAGATGAGAAGCCAGCAGATTTAAGTTCATATGACCGATACCATACACAACCATACCTTGGTGACTTGGTGATACTTTGGTGACAGGTGGGTGGTTGGGGATAACGGAGTCCATAATATGAATGGCTCAATTTACGCGTGCTTCTGACCATGCATGCCTAAGAAACACGATGTAGTCACTGCTCTGCTTTGTCCGAACTGTGTGCTAAGTAGTCCATGTCCTATGTCAATTCCTTATTATTATCAGTGTGGAAACAAGTACCATATAATTAACAAACCGCCTCGTAGTTGACATACTATCTACAGTATGTTGATGCCGGATAAGATAAACGCCATGAAAATGTCGATATTGACTATACGCATACCTGGCAATCTACGCAGTCAATAGGCAAGACCCTCGCTTGCTCAGTGTCAAAATGTTGTGTTAGTCTCCTTTCTATTGCACTGGGTAGATTGCTGTGATTAAATTTGGCTGATAGATTTTTGATACATATGTACTAATGTGATCTGCAAAATATGATATTCTTGCTCTTGCTTTAGGGAAACCCATTTATTTTTTAAACAATAATTAGTGAATACAGTGGTGCGTTTTTGCCGCCACCATAGGTCTGGTTGCTTCGACTCCAAAAAATTGTTCTGGTTGTAACAGACTAAAAAGTTTATTCATCCAGGGTATAGAGGATTATTCAATTGTTTTAGTACACTTACAGTAATTTGGTACTACATTTCTAGCATATCCTGTACCGCCCTGTACTGTATTATGCTCGTTTAGGCTCTCCCTCATCAGTTGGAAAATCGCTTACGAATAGCTCTTTAAGCACTTTTGGTAAAACATACTACACGATCTTTTTATTATGCAATTGTCAGCAGATAATCATGGTCGCTGATGTCAGATATTTCTGGTCTTTGTTATACTTGACTTGTTTCAGAAGAGGTGTTTATTCTACTGTGTGTAGAGACCTTGAATTATAGCAAAAAATGCTGCAGAGTAACATAATTTTTGCCTTTTCGGCAAAATAAATTAACAAGTAGGCCTACCTCCTAGAAATGTTCAATATAGCAAGGTTTGTATAACAATCATTACGTAGCCGTCGCGTGGATTCATTAATTTTTGCACGGCGCGGCGGTCTCAAAGTATAGGCCTTATTAACCCTCAGTCAAGGTCGTGACATTCATAAATATTTGAGGAATTAATCATCCAGATAGTCCTTTCATATACATGTGTAGGAAAACTAAACAAGGAGTCATTGCGTCAAACCGGAAGCTTATAATACAGGGTGATCCAACTCTATGGCACCAGTAGTTATTGAAAAAATCGCGCAAGCTGCTTGTTTATAAGCAAGTCGTTGCTAAGAGATGCTTTCTGGCTCTTTCTGGAGAATAGGGAATAGCACCTGCTGATATTAGGTCAAATGGCCATGTAACAATAATATTTTATTTGCTGGTAACTAAACAACGCTGCCTGTTGACCTGTCTCAGTTTTGCCAACAGCGGCCAGCAATGAACAGACCAGAAGGCCTATTTATTGACACACCCGGGTCTGTCCAGTTCCGACGGATTAGACCTTTGGTTTGGCAGCTAGTGACCTCATGTGAAACCCTCCAGCGAACACCAGAACAGCCTGTTTCCCACGGATGATCCTTTTTTCCCTCATTAATATTGTTACATGGGCATTGGACCTAATATCAGCAGGTGCTATTCCCGATTCTCCAGAAAGTAACTCTTATTGATCTCTTAGCAACGACCTGCTTATAAACAAGCAGCTTGTTGATTTTTCCAATAACTGTTGGTGCCACAGAGTTGGATCACCCTGTATAATATTCTGTACAGTATTACGTAATGTACTTAATACTTAATCGCGGTGAGGTTAGCCCAGGTATAGGCTAAATTTCATTTATTATGGCTAACATTATACTGTGTAGGCTGTATAGAGTTCAGAACTAGACTACAAGAGGCTGACGCTTTATTAATTTAAAATGACCAAATGACAGTTTAGTATTCTGAAAATGAAGACAAATCAGTTGAAGTGTACCATGGTACCAGATTATAAAGTAATGTCAGATAATTGGAATGGTCAGCAGAACACTTAACGTATGCAATACTAGCACTTATATATCACTTGTCATGCGTATAATGATCCTTACCGGTAAAGAACTACCCCTAGTGATATCCCTGGGGATTATGTGGAGGCCTCCGTATGGATCTGTTTAGGTGACAAAAGACAGACAGACAGACAGACAGACAGACAGACAGACAGACAGACAGACAGACAGACAGATATAGGTCTTGAAATATGTATTAGATTCCAGACCATTTTATTTCGGAATTATTCAAAAGTCAACTGACGATTCTGCATTTCAAGCATTCTGCATTAACTTCAAGAACAGTTGTTTGACAACTTCCCCTTGGTTTATTAAGCACAACTAGCACTAAAGTTATTATTTCTATTTTGACAATTTTTATCGATAGAATTTTGATCCATGCGCTGCGCTGTCCCAAAATGTGTCTGGCCAATATTATTTACCAGATGTTAAACGGGCATAATAAATTAAATACGTAAGTTACTTACTTTAAAAATGGATAAGGCCGGCTTTTAACAGAGCGTGACAGAAACTTTTGAACTAATATTTCCGTCAAGAATGCAACGGAAGAGAGGACACTACCAGCGACAATAACACAGAAAGCTCCCCCGAGGCTTTCCAAAGTGATGGCCACAATGTCCTCGTCCACTATCCCATCCTCTCGCCTCCTCTTAAACTTTCTCAGCATCTGCATGTGATAATCTAATGCGATTATCCTCGTCGAAATACCAGTGCTGTGATATATTCCCATCCAGTAATCAATGTTATCCTGATACACTCTGTCTTTGGTAAGAAGAATTGCGTTATGCGCTAAGGCGTAGGTGTCTGTGGATATGAACGTGTTGCCCTGCCCGTACACGTCAATTATGTTAGACATGTCTTCCAAGTCATCATCGGCGCTCATGCACACTCTGTCATAGAGCATAAAGTCATTTACGCATTCTTCCATGATTGGCATTTTAGTACATTTATCGAACAATGGTTTGTATTTCTGCAGCATATCCTCGGACAAATCCTGCATAATAATATCGAGAAGAAAAGTCCCTATCCGGACATTAAACTTAGAATTCATCAATTCTTGGAAATTGGAGGGAACTATCTCTTTTGGAGGGAAAGTGATGAAGTAATAGAGTTTGCTCGTGTATCCGGTTGTAACGATGATAACAAAAAACATCCACATCGTTACAAACGCCTTTGAAGATGATGGCTCGTCTGAAAGGTTGTCGGAGAATTGTCCTAAGAGAGTGTGTCCAAGGTATTTCAAGGTGTACAATGCTGAACGGAATAAAGAACGTGCATTTAAAACATCAGTTTGCAACTTTGCAAAGGCGCACAGGAACAAACCAGACACAAAAAACCCTACGCCAAAGGCACACCAACATAACGTGTCATAGGGATACACTATGATGAGCGGCGTTTGCAATTCGCGAGGAGTCCTGGCGAGAAAGGTTAAACGTTGTACTTTGTTTTTGGGCACAAAGTGAACTAAAGCATACAAAATTTCAATCATCGGGGCGGATAGCATAAATGAAAGCTTTCCCTTCCTGAAATCATCAATGAGCTGAATCACGTAGGTCAGATTTTGCGCGGCTTCAGTCCTGTCGATGGCCATTGCATGCCATCTAAAGTTCAGGGCGTCTGCTACAAAACAAAAGTCATTGAATATAACATACGGCCCGCACATAGTGTTGTCCAGTTCATCGTAATGAACTCCTTCAAGTGTAAAACCTCTCCAGTCGTTTGTTGTCTCGCAAAACAGCTCTCTGTGCAATGTAACATTTGTGGTGACATTGAACATGACGCGGTCGACGGTAGGTCCGTTGCAGAAAAGGCAAACAGAATTGACCTGAATGCTGTCGTCATCTGCTGGAGTGAGGGACACCTTGAACCTGATGTTCGATGCAGGTTTTTCAGACAGGAATTTTCTGTCATCCGAATCTCTGATCCAAAAGACGAACGGGTCGCGAGTGGTTTTTGCCACAGTGAGGGCCTCCTCTGGGTCCAAATGCACATCCATGACAGCCTCATAATTATCGGCACAGGTCATAACCAGGTGTAATGCGCACTTGGCCTGTTTTGATGTGGAATCCAAATCCATTCTCTCAGAATATTTTCCTCTTTCAATTGAATCATCGCAGGTCCAGGTCCTTTTCGATTCTGATCTGGAGATGAGCACTGGTCTCCCCACTCTGGATATGTTGGCCAGAAGTGTCTGGACACTTGCAGGAAGAGACTTTACTACGTCGTGACTCACCACCATAGGGCATTCCCACTTCACAATTTGTTCGTTGTTTAGGGCTCTCCACACTAGCTGTGACTCGACATATCCGTTCACCTTTGGATCTGTCATCAAAATATCGGCAGGTGTTACTCTGACTGCGAGAAATACGACTAGCACGGTAATAAGAATCTTCATCGTTTTAGGCATACTGCTTACTATGCCAAAGACACTCGATGAACGCCTTGCTCTGCTTTGCCTACACTGCATTACTCCTGAATAGTCCATCATATGCCCTGTGCCAAATCATTAGGAGAGCAGAAACGAGTACAGTAAATATTGCGGCACAAAGAGCCTCCTACAAGCTCGCTCCTCCTATTAGTTGGCGCAATGTCTATGATGATGCAACAGGATAAGCTAAACTCCATGACAATGTCGATATCGATGCCACACACCTGGTGATCGAAATCGTCAATAATTAGGAGCTTTACTGTTTAATGTTAAGTAAGCAACTCTCATTCCTATTGAACTAGGATGACTACTGCGATAATTTTTGGCGTATGTCACAGCGTTGCTAAGATGTTTCTCCTTCTCCCTAATAGACACTTAGGCAATTTTAATACTACGATCCTGTTTTGCTCGAATCTAATCCGGTCGTAAAATCTGTATCGACCTGTACCAGCTATACCACCATCGCACAGTGGGGTATTTGGGTCGAAAAGGTGGTAAATTATTTCTGTGGGTTTTTGCTTCTAAAATGCTCTGACTCATTAATTTGTGAAGTAATAGGGGAAGTAAAGTAGTTTTTGGTGACAAAAAAAGCAGGCAGTATAAGCGGACCTTTACTGGTATACAAGCCATTAATATGTACGAATTACTCCATTTTGTAAGAAATTATTGCGGATTTCTCAGGAATCGTAACCAATGTTGGGTTTTCATTGTCATATTCGTGATCAACACATCCAAATCATTAAGAAATTACTACTTTAGTCGGCAACGTAGGCAATAGAAGCGGACCTTTACTGGTACTGGAAACTAAGAAGGATGGGTTGTATCAGCCTTCCTAGAGAGGTAGGAGAAATATGCAGACTGCGTCCCTAATCATTCTCCTCGGATCCGAAGTAGTGGTCATCTGCTGGTCGTTAAAGCGTAGCCAACTACCTTCACCCTTCACTAAAGCAGTGTAGTGGTTGTAATTCATTGAGACTCCATGGTGTAATAGGATTGCACTGCTTTTGAATTGCTTGAATCCAATTGATATATGGTCACTTAGGTCGAAATCTGTTATGCTGGCGTCCGACCTTTCCCCTCCACTTTCATCGTGACGTTCAAGGTGCAGGATGAGGCAACCTTGTACGTTACTTAAAATGCAGGTCTTGGCAGCAACCCCAGTGCGCTTACAAGACAGGCACGTACCGTGCCTGTCTTGTAAGCGCACTGGGGTCCCTCTGCTGCAACAGCACGGAGAGAGGCACACTCTCTCTCTCGGCACGATCAGAGAGAGATGCCGCCGAGTTTCCTCTGCCCCTTCCCATCTGGCGTGGCAGAAGGAACACTCATAGTCATCGTGGGATCGGTGAGCACTCATAGCGCTGTTCCTCCCTGTCGAATCCTCTACCCAGAGCTCTTTTGACCCCGAATGACGAGGGAACATCGACGTCGGTGTGTCTGTTTGGTGGGCAAAAAAAGAAATTTGGCGCGTGCTCTGTTTAGGTCAAAGATGTGTTGATCTTCGGACTCTACTGTTTTGACTGACATGCTTCTACTGGCAGCTCTTGACTATAATTATGCACCCATATAGAGCCCTGACGATTTCCAATCTCTCCCCATAGATGGCATGCCCTTGCGGGCCTCCTGAGAGACAGAAAAATATTATGTCGACCCCTAGAAAAAGCGCCAAAAAGTAGCGGATGGAAAAGGGCTAACACTATTGCCACCAGCAAGCGAAGATATTTTATGGCGTGTTATCCAAAGAAACGCGTATTGGGCTCACCATGAAAATGTGTTACTAGCGATGCTTGCAGATGATGACCATGAAAACCGGAAATTGGCAGTCGATGTAATCAAGACCATTCGGCAACTTTCCAAACAACAGCAAACCAGAGAATTCCCTCCAAAGGTCCAGAAAATATCTCAGATTTTGAAAGATCTACTTCCACCAGTGGAAGAGTGCAAGACGGAACCTCCACTCACGATGCAGTTCTCCATCGAAAAGCTTGAGAGGATAATTGAGGAACCCCTTGTCGTAACGATACCATGTCACTCTCAAGCAGTGGAAAGATGCGTGAAGGTGGTAACTGAAGCATCCGAGGCTTATCCGAGGATTAGAAGATAAGTGTAACATTCGCTCAATGACGCTCATATATGGGCAAACTTAGTCCTAGCCGGGACTCGAACTCAAGTCCCCAGAGGTGGGAGGCAATGGCCTCAATCATCTCGACAAACCCTGCTAGTCTGCTACCCTTTCTTTGGGAGTAGCTGGAGGAGTAGTGCTTCTTTACTGACGAGAATGGGAGGAGTTGGGAAACGAGCATCGCCTTGCGCGGAACTGGCGGGGGGTCACTATTCCATTTTTTTGTGGCTTTGCTGTTGGTTTCCTGTCAACCAAATCTGGCACAGGAGTAGAAGAGACATAGCTGCGATTCACTATGTCATGCATTTACCAATATGTCCGCAACCATGTCGCTGGTAAGCATTCATTGGTCTAAGTTGGGCATTTAAACAATTTTCAAGGTCAAAAAAGGGGGGTGTTACACTTGTCGGAAAAAAATTTCTTTTCATATTTGAAGTTTGGGAGGTCCACTTAACAAAACCTGATATGTGCCTTTTGATCCGATAAAATTCGTCCAATGACGCTACACTCTACTGTGCAGTACATATCGATAGAACGTGCCACAAGGCACCAGGAAACACAGAGGAAAGAAGAGCAGGTATACGTTCGTGTGTTTGGTCTCAGAAGTGTTTAGATTGTGTTATCATCAAATATTTCAATAAATTCATATACAAAATTTTCAAATGTAATTTTAAAACCGGGATTAATGTGAAACGGTGTAAAATGGAGCGACGTAAAACGGGTACTTCCCATATAGGAAATCTTTCTTGGCCGTTTCACAACCAGCAGGCTATCATCATTTTCAATTGATCATTGTAATTTTCTTTATGGATGTCTGTGATCTGGATATGTGATAGGAGACATGGCAAAGCATACAATGAACATGCGGTAATAATTTTTCCCTGGGTCCTAAATAAAAAGCGTAAAATCAGACATTCGCGTTTCCTGGTGTTATGAAAATAATAAGTCGCCTGGTTTTGATAATGTCCTACTGATGACTTAATGAGATGGGTTTCAAGATTTCAACAAATTTTCCTGATACGGTACAGTGCTTAAATTGCAGTTTTTAATGCCGACTATTTCAAACATTTATAATGCACGTTTATTTATTTACTTATTTATTTATTTATTTATTTATTTATTTATTTGTGTACCCCCAATAATGCACGTTTAATGGTTAAGGTTTCAAGTGAAGGGTCATCTGGTTCTGAGGCCTCTTTTCCCTTCTTTTGTCAAGAACTGCAGTAGACGAAGGGTATTTAACAGACTTCGGAGGGTTCCGATGAGACCAACAATACGGTATAGGCCTATATAGAACCCGCCACATAACAAGGCACCACGAAAGACAGAAAATAGCATTATTTTATGGTCGTGGGTTTGGACTCAAAAGTGTTGAAGTGTTGTGCATATGGTCAGATTGTGTTGTTGTAGTCATATTTTCACAATTTCTCAATTTAAAAATTGTATAATGTAATTTTCAAACCGGCGTTAATGTCGAACGGCGTGAAATGGAGCGGTGTAAAACGGGTACCTACTGTATTTGATAATTGGACGGTGTTATGCAATAATGCGTCAACCCACATGAGAACAGTTTTGAGAAAAGGGGCTTTGAAGGTCATACCGTGAAATTAATTCAGTGCTCTTTTCGGTCATTTACGACAGAAGTATGGAGATTTCGCCAGCGTGATTTTAACTGAATTAAGTAGGATCCTTTAGGTCAGCGGTTCTTAGCCTGGGTGCCCTCTGGACTTAATCTAACCAAGAGCTAATAACTGGTCTAACTATGAACTTAATCAATCACCCCTGGCAAGAGCTAAGCTCCTGTAAGCCCCTGGTATAGGGGGTGCAACAAGGACCAATACACACATTGTCTACAAATGGGTCCGGAGGCCCAAAAAGGTTAAGAACCTCTGCTTTAGGTTCCTGGGATTGGCTCAATTTTGGCATTTTCGTGGGTTGACAAATCATTGTATAACACTGTCCATGCACGCCATTCGTGAGTTAACTTTTCGATCATTTGTGGCAGAAGTATGCAGGTTTCGCCACCTTGATTTTAACTGAATGAAGTACAGGTACTATCCTTTGGGTGTATGTTCCTGGGCATGACTCAATTTTGACATTTTTGTGGGTTGACCCATTATTGCATACCACTGTCCAATTATCCCTCCGCTTTCGATCACTTATGTGTACGTTGACTGACACCAAGTTCAACATATGTATAGTGTACCAGACACTACACACGGGTTTGCTGCTATAAATGATAATCTACGTAGGCCCTATGTAAGGCAAAGTTTCTTTGGTTTTTTTTTGTTTGGCCATGGCAACAGCATTTTGTTGGTGATTGCCATGAAATAGGCCGTGCGAAGAACGGGCTCCTCTGCTAGTGTTCAATATAGCAAGGTTTGTATAACAATCATCACGTAGTCGTCGTATAGATTCATTATCTTTTGTATACGGCGGTCTCAAAGTATAGGCCTAAGGCCTTATTGACATTCAGTCAAGGTCGTGACATTCACAAATATTTGAGGAATTAATCATCCAGATACAGTAGTTCTCTCATATTATACCGGTGTAGGAAAACTAAACAAGGAGTCATTGCGTCAAACCAGAAGCTTATAATATAATATTCTGTACAGTATTACGTAATGTACTTAATACTTAATCGCGGTGAGGTTAGCCCAGGTAGGCTAAATTTCATTTATTATGGCTAACATTATATAGGCCTACTGTGTAGGCTATATATAGAGTTCAGAACTAGACTACAAGAGGCTGACGCTTTATTAATTTAAAATGACCAAATGACTGTTTAGTATTCTGAAAATGAAGACAAATCAGATGAAGTGTACCAGATTATAAAGTAATGTCAGATAATTGGAATGGTCAGCAGAACACTTAACGTATGCAATACTAGCACTTATATATCACTTGTCATGCGTATAATGATCCAATATAATTGCCTATTTTTAAAAATAAATTGATTCATTAAAAATAATGAATTTAGATAATTTCAGTATAGTATATTTAAGTCAAAAATGTGTAAGGCACAGGGATGGAAAAAGTACCGCTTCCTTCCAAGAAGCGCTTCTTTTTTCCATGTGCAGGGATAGAAAAAGAACCGCTTACCGCCCAAAGAAGCGGTTCTTTTTCCATCCCTGGTAAGGCAGTATTCATAATGGTTAACCAAAGTCCAATATATTGTCCCTACTCGCCCCCTTTTTATAGTGGTCATTGCTTGTAATGTACTGTACACTGTATAGCTGGTCATTACACACCCTCCAGACTGTTCAGTAATAATAATAATCGGAATATTTGGGGCTCGACAACCATCAATTTTATTTTCAAAAATGGGTGTACACATAGACATACGAGTATAGGTATACATGTAGCTTATTGCCAGATTCATAATTTTGACACATCAATAATCTAATGCTTAGACCTATAAGAGCAGGAGGGAAGTGGACCATATGAAACAACCCAGGGCCTTTGTTCAGTTTTAATATCCTCCACAGAAATGTTTCCCAGCATGTTGCACTCATGTTGCACGCCTTCCATAACTCACCTTACTTGCCAATTCCAGCTTTTTCGCAACCTTTATTTTTAACCGAACTCGTCAAGGTGATATTTTAAATACGAAACGTACAATACTGAATATAATCAGTTGTGATAACAGATTTTCCAGGAG
>JYFJ02008769.1:0-11458 GCA_000934665.2 Catajapyx aquilonaris | reverse complement strand
AGGGTCCTTCATTGCTGACCAGGTAAATGACTGATATTGGCAGTGTTGTGCTGGTATACACGGCTCCTAACAATGTTAGAAGGATGGCCATTCTCTTCTCTCTTTCCTTCAGTTCCTGAAGGGTGCTCTGACCCATCTCTCTGTGAGCAATGTGCATGTTTTCACCAACTGACTTGAAACTAACAGGAAATATAAACTTACTTGAATCGCTTCAACTGAGACCAATTTTGGCGCAACTTGACCCAGATCAGCAAGAGGCAAACAAGGACAGTGACCCATGGAAGGCATATGGCTATACCATAGTCTGTTTTTGCTAATGTCTGATTAACACTTATCATCAAGCAGAATCCTTGAGTTCGACTGTACCCATATCCATGCTGCACCTACACATTTTCAACATAATAATCTCCTGAGACCCCTGGTACCGTATACTGTACCTTTGTTTTTTCCAGCACCTTCTGACTAACTCAAACGCGTAAAAAAACAAAGGTACAGTGTACTGTACCAGGGGTCTCAGGAGGTTAATATTATTGAACAGCAATAATGCAAGTTGTTCTTACCGCAATTGTTATAGGTATGATGCTGGACAGTACCCAAATGGCAGTAACAGCAGGAAATCCATCATGCCACTCAAAAATGGCAGTACATCCTGCAGGCCACCACAATGCCAAAGTCCTACGACAATGTAACATCTTCAGGTTGAAATTACAATTCAGAACATCCATACCTGCTCAAGGTAGCTGCTGCTAACGAATTGGGCAACACCACTCCTAAGTAATGGCTCATGAAAGCGTATAGAAGTAGCACCAGTCTGATCCTAGAATCCACTTTCGGCTGATGATAGCAATAGCTCCTGATCCAATACTAACGAAGCAATATCCACAATCAGCCAGGCTCAGGCTCAGGAGCAGGAGTGTAGTGCAGCTCTTCAGCGGACTTCGAGGATCCGTGGTTGTCCATATGGCGTACGGTATGGCCACCAGAACCAGTAAGTTTCCCAAGGTACCAACAATGCACAGGAGCATCAAATAGGTCCCTGCGATGGCCGTGAAGAAGTCAGGATATTCCGGGAAGCAGCATGAAGGAGCATCCTCTTGAGTCAGACACACTCTAGATGTCTCCTGGTCGTCTCTTGCGCAGAAGGACGAAATATTGTTGGATATGATTGAAGTGGTGTTTATCCCATTTGCCATGATGTGAAGAACTGTTTTCATGGATGATTAGTTTGTGAAAATGAATTCAACTGATTGTAAATCACGCATTTTGGAGTGTTGTCCTTGTTTATAGTTTTGAAGGAAGTTTGGTTCGGTGCATTGGATGACCCTAAGTAGCATGATTAATGAGACAATTGAGGTCAGATGCAAATGATGGGGGTTACGCAACGTGAATTGTGTTACAACCATCAATTTGCAACAAGCAGTTTTATTTCTGGTGTGTTACGGTACCAGCTTCCATCGCATAGAATACAACCAGTTAGAAACAACTTTGCAGAACAGAACAACTGCATCCCTGTAGCTTCTTACCCTGCAGGACATTGGTTGCACAGTAATTTAAGTCAATTATCAGGTTTGAAAAATATGATTGTATTTACCTGTAGATGTACAAGAAGACGTTTACCACGGAGTAATAATTCAAGAAGCTGGTAAAATAACTGTATGGTGGTCTCCAAGGTCCTCCTTTGGTGCACAGGAATATGATGGACACTGGTAGTGCAGTGCTGGTGTATGCAGCCCCCAACAATGTCAGGAGAATGACCTTGTGTCTCATTTTTTCTTTCAACTCTTGGATTGTATTCTGACCAACATCTCTGTAGACAATGAATATGAACACCTATACACCTCATCATTAGGAATGTACTTACTGAAACTGCTTCATATGAAACCAGTTCTTCCGCAGTTTTATCCACATCAGCAGTAGGCAAATTAGGACAGTGACCCATGGAAGGCCTATGGAGGTGCCTATTACTAATCCGAAAACTTTAGCTCTTGTAGGCTTCGATAGGGTTGTCATGGAACATAGTCCTTGAGCTAGGCTGTACCCATATCCTTCCTGAATTTTGTGAAACATAACGCCCAAGGAATTGTTTCACAGAGGACGGCCACATACTCACCGCTCCCAATATGGGCACAACACTGGACCATATCCAAACTCCGATGACAGCTGGGATACTACCATAGGAATTGAAGATGACAGATCCTCCTGCAGGCCACCACAATGCAAGTGTCCTAAGAGAATGTAAATTCCACTAAACTATGACTGGACACTAAGTATGGACAGTGCTCTGTCGAATGCCTTACCTGCTCAGTGTAGCTGCTGCTAACGAATTAAATGACATGATTGCCAGGAAGTGGGTCATGACGGCACGGAAGTAACAGAGGTTGGTGCCCAGGATCCATTTTCTGTTAATAAACACAATAGCCTTTGATCCGATTGTAATGAAGCAGAAGAGACAGTCCGCCAGGCTTAGGTTCAGCAGAAGGATTGTTGTGCAGCTCTTCAGTGGACTTCGAAGATCCGTGGTTTTCCATCTGGCGTAAGGAATGGCCATCAGAACCAGTAAGTTCCCCAAGGTGCCAACAATGCTCAAGACAACAAAGTAGTATCCAGCGATGGTTGTGAATATGTAAGGATAGTCCGGGAAGCAACATGATGGCGCCTCCTGTTGGGTCAAACACACTCTAGATGTCTCCTGGTCGTCTCTCGTGCAGAAGTCCTCTGTAGCTGAGATGTTCATCCAGCAGGCTGGGAAACAAGTCCCAACATACTGAGGCCATTCCGGAACTAACATCGCAGACACTGCTCCTAATAGTTATAGATTGGGGAATAACATGTCAACGTTCACTACAATTGACGTGAAGTGTGGATGTGTCATCAAAGTGAGGAATAATTAATATCAATATAATAGTAGCATATGCATCACCCATTTGGTCGTTCATTAATTCTCACAGTGTGAATGCCATTTGACAAAACTATAAAAACATTGCGCTCCATATCGATCATATTTATTTGAACTGTACTACCCGTTTGAGACACCTATCACACTTCAGTATGTCCATATCCCATTGTTATCCTGCTTTCCTTTGCGCATGATAAAACCGCAAACATCTTTGTAGAATAACACAACTGCATCTCTGTAGCTACTCACCCTGCAGAAATAAATAGGACATTAATTGCAGACTGCATTAAATGAATTATTTTCTAGTGATTTAAAAGATGGATTACCTGTAGATGTACAAGAAGACGTTTAGCACGAAGTGAAAATTTAGGAACCAGGTAAAGTAAATGTAAGGGTGGACCCAAGGTCTCCCTTTGGTACATAGGTATATGACTGATATTGGAAGGGCAGAGACGGTGTAAATAACTCCTAAAAATGTTAGGAGAATAGCCATCCTTCTCTCTCTTTCTTTCAACTCTTGCAGGGTGGTATGACTCAAATCTCTGCATGGACAGAATCTAAGGTTGGCAAGGTGCAACATTCACACTGTCTTATAGGGATGCACTTACGTGAACTGTTTTAATTGAGACCAGTTTTTCCTCAGTTTGATCCACATCAGTAGGAGAGAAAGGACGGAAGTGACCCATGGAAGTCCTGTGGTAATTCCTATTGCTAATCCGTATGGTCGTTTTACTGTTGTTATCGTCAGAGTTGTCATCGCACATGTTCCTTGAGTTCGGCTGTACCCAAACCCTTTCTGCAAATGCCCGAGAATTAGTTTCACAAAGGACAGTAAATGGTTTGGCGAGGACATACCACTCCAAAAATAGGCACGACACTGGAACATATCCAAATTCCGATGACAGCTGGTATGCCACCATATGTCTCAAAAATGACAGCAGCTCCTTTGGGCCACCAGAGAGTCAGTGTCCTTTTGGAGAATATAAAATCACTATTTGCTACCACTTCTATTAAAAGTCCAATACCTGCTCAGTGTAGCTGCTGCCAGTGAATTAAAAGACGTTATTGCCAGAAAGGGGGTTATGAAGGCCCGGAAGTAGCAGAGGTTGATGCCTAGAACCCATTTTCTGTTAATGAACGTGACAGACTCGGTTCCAATGGCAATGAAGCAGAAGAGACAGTCTGCGAGGCAGAGGTTCAGCAGGAGGATTGTTGTTGGGCTCTTGAGTGGGCTTTGATGGTCCGTGGTCTTCCACCTGGCGTAGGGCAATGCGACCAGAACCAGAAGGTTTCCCAAGGTGCCAATAATGCTCAGGATGGCAAAATAGTATCCCACAATTGTTGTGAAAAGGTATTTAGGATGGTCCGGGAAGCAGCAGGAAGGAGCATCTTGGGTCAGACACACTCTAGATGTCTCCTGGTCGTCTCTGGTACAGAAGTCCTCAGCAGCAGAAATGTTCATCCTGGACTGGGAAGCAAGTCTCAACACACTGAAGACATTCCGGAACTGACATGTTGCTAATAATATTTCTTGGGGAATAACATGCTAATAATACAACCATTGTGCTGCTTTTAATACCCTCTTTGGCCGCGTAAACAAAATTATTATTTTGTAATATCACGACCATTTGGTAGTTCATTAATTCTCCTACACACGCCATCTCCTGTTTAATTTCACAATTGTCATTCAGTCCCATCTATTGGATTCTGGGGGTGTCACACTCTGTCGCCTTTCCTCTCTCGCCAGTTGTCTAGAACATTTGCCTATTTAAATTTTCATATTTAGTTTTATTAAATGACACGATTTGACAAAAAAACCGTCGATGTTCATGAATATTTCTCGACCTCTACCATCCGTTGTCATCGTCAATGCCATCGTCATCCGCTGGAGTTTTCTTTGTTAAGGCCACAAACACCTATCACACTTCAGCATGGCCATTGTTATCCTGCTTTCCTTTGCACATGAAACCGCAGGCATCTTTGCAGAATAAAACAACTGCATCTCTGTAGCTACTCACCCTGCAGAAGTGACGAGGATATTGATTGTAATGTATACTGTTGTCATGATATGAATTGTTTTCTCAAAATCATTATACTAAACATAATTACCTGTAAATGTACAAGAAGACGTTTATCACAAAGTAATAATTAAGAAAGCAGATGAAGTAAATGAAGGGCGGAGTCCAAGGTCTTCCTTTGGTCGACGTGAATATGACTGATGCCGGGAGTACAGTGCTGGTGTAAGTAAATCCCAACAATGTCAGCAGGATGACCATCCTTCTCTCTCTTTCCTTCAGCTCTTGGAGGGTGGCCTGACTCATCCCTCTGTGGGCAGAATCTAAGATTGGCAATATTTAGGTCATGCCACGTTAAGATTACACATACGTGAACTGTTTTAATTGAGACCAGTTTTTCCTGAGTTTGATCCACATCATCAGAAGGCAAAGGAGGACAGTGGCACACGGAAGTCCTGTGGTGATTCCTATAGCTATTTTGTATGGTCCTTTTGTTGCTGTTTTTGGCAGGGTTGTCATCGCACATATTCCTTGAGTTCGGCTGTACCCATACCCATTCTGCATGTTTGTAAAATATAATTTCAGAGGTTCAGGCCTAGTTTCACAAAGGACCGAGTCTACTACTCCACACGGATTCCTAGATCCCTATAGCTAGTATGTGTGAAAGGCCTTTAAAGGAATACTCCACTCAAAAAAAAACAAGTTGGGCTCTAAAAATTGGGCAAAATATCCTGAATCCGAAGGTGCAATCCGTTTTTCGCTACGCGGAACGGTAATCCCAGGGCGAGGGGTCAAAGTGGGGAAATTCAAATAGTGCGCTAGAAGCTGATGGCTGTCCGCCAGCGACGCCCTCGGGACCTTGGGAAGTGGAGGGCTGCTCCCACCTGCCCGCGCGCTTAGGCCCATCCCAGAGCGGTGCAGCCCTCCAGTTCCCCTGTTCCCCGCGTGGCGACGCCGCTCATTAGCAGACGACACCACTTTGACACCTCGCCCTGGGATTACCGTTCCGCGTAGCGAAAAACGGATTGCACATTCGGATTCAAAATTTTTTGCCCGATTTTTAGAGCCAAACTTGTATTTTGAGTGGAGTGTCCCTTTAAAGGTTGGAGATATATGTCACACACTCACCGCTCCAAAAATAGGCACGATACTGGACCATATCCAAATTCCGACAACAGCTGGTACGCCATCGTATGACTCAAATATCACAGAAGCTCCTTCAGGCCACCACAGCGCCAGTGTCCTTATGAGGAGAATGTAAATCACTTTTTCCTTATATTGCCACTCAACTGATATGGATTTCTCAATGTAACATCGTTCCAATACCTGCTCAATGAAGCCGCTGCCAAGGAATTGTAAGACGCTATTGCCAGTAAGTGGGTCATGAAGCCACGGAAGTAACAGAGGTTGATGCCTAGGATCCACTTTCTCTTAAGAAACGTAATTGCCCCTGATCCCATAGTGATGAAGCAGAAGAGACAGTCCGCCAGGCTTAGGTTCAGCAGAAGGATTGTTGTGCAGTTCTTCAGTGGGCTTTGGTGGTCCGTGGTCTTCCATCTGGCGTAGGGCAATGCCAGCAAAACTAGTAAGTTCCCCAAGGTGCCAACAATGCTCATGACGAGAAAGTAGTATCCAACAATAGTTGTGAAGAGATAAGGGTAGTCCGGGTAGCAGCATGATGGTACCTCCTGTTGGATCAGACACACTCGAGATGTCTCCTGGTCGTCTCTTGAGCAGAAGTCCTCTGCAGCTGAGATGTTCATCCAGCAGGCTGGGAAGCAAGTCCCAACACACTGAAGACATTCCGGAACTGACATCACAGCTATTTGCTAATAATACTCTTTGGTGGGGATACTGGGGGAATAACATGTCAATGCAACGTTCGTACGACAATTGACATGTTATCTTTTTTGGCCGTGTCAACAAAGTGATGAGTAATTAAATGTTAATGTACGTCATAGAAGTAGTATATTTTATTGATAACATGATTGTTACTAATATGTGGATGAACAGGTTGGGAGTTGATGAGGTCATTATGCTTCAGTAGATGGAGCATCTTCACTGGGGATGAAGAAACCTACGTAACATCTGGTATGCATTCCATTGGCCACTTTCATCCAACGAGTTTCCTTGACAATGAATAAAACCATTTGCAAACATCCTTGCAGAACAGAACTACTGCATCTCTGTAGCTCCTTACCCTGCAGATTTGATAAGAACATTGTTCAATAATATTCTAAGCTTTTAACAATTATTGTAGGCTACTGTCATAATGATTTGATTATTCACCTGTATATGTACAAGAAGACATTTACCACGAAATGATAGTTAAGGAATGTGGTAAAGTAACTGTAGGGTGGTCTCCAAGGTCCTCCCTTAGTGCACAAGTGTATGATTGATACCGGTAGTGCTGTACTAGTGTAGGCAGCTCCCAACAATGTCAGGAGGATGGCAATCCTTCTCTCTCTTTCTTTCAATTCTCGGAGGGTGTTCTGCCCCATATCTCTGTGGACACCAAATCAAAAATACAATATACCTACACCCCATCATATCATAGATGCCCTTACTTGAATTGCTTGAGATGAAACCAGTTCTTCCGCAATTTAATCCACATCAGCAGGAGACAAATTAGGACAGTGACCCATGGAAGCCCTATGGCAATGCCAATAGCTATTCCAAATGCTTTTGTTCTTGTAGGCGTCGAAAGGGTTGTCATATCACACAGTCCTTGAGTTCTGCTGTACCCATATCCTTCCTACATTTTGTGAAGCATAACATCCAAGGATTAGTTGTGACAATTTTTATTATCGGACTCCACCGGAAAGAAATATGTACTCACTGCTCCCAATATGGGCACTACACTAGACAACATCCAAAGTCCGATGACAGCTGGTACGCCGTCATATGACTCAAATATGACAGCAGCTCCTGCGGGCCACCACAGAGTCAGTGTCCTTTTGGAGAATGCAAATCACAATTTTCTAGTGAAATAATAACAAGGAGTACAGTACCTGCTCAACGTAGCTGCTGCCAGAGAATTGAGAGACATTATTGATATGTAGTAGTCATTGAAGGCGCGGAAGTAGCAGATGTTGGTGCCTAGGATCCACTTTCTATTAAGGAACGTAGAAGCTCCTGATCCCATGCTGATGAAGCAGAAGAGACAGTCCGACAGGCTTTGGTTGAGCAGGAGGATTGTTATGCAGTTCTTCAGTGGGCTTTGGTGGTCTGTGGTCTTCCATCTTGCGTAGGGCAACGCCAGCAGAACTAGAAGGTTCCCCAAGGTGCCAACAATGCTCATGATGAGAAAGTAGTATCCCACAATGGTTGTGAAGTAGTAAGGATAGTCCGGGAAGCAGCAGGATGGAGCATCCTCTTGAGTGAGACACACTCGAGATGTCTCCTGGTCGTCTCTCGTGCAGAAGTCCTCTGTAGCGGAGATGTTCATCCAGCAGGCTGCCAATGCCCACTGTCATTCACATTGACAAAGTGAACCAGTGATGTCTCCTGGTCTTCTCTGGTGCAGAAGTCACCGGCCTAACCTGTTGCTATGAACTGAAGATACGTATTATGGAACGGTTGTTGTACTATAATGTTGCTGACCCCCTAATTGCGTGATGAGTGACATATCAATACGTACTCGTACATTCATTCAGTCTTGCAACACGCATAGTATGGGAAATAATAAGTCACGCAACATAAACAAGCTATAAAACATATATTGATGATCGAGTTTACCTTTTTACTGTGACTGTTGTCATACAGTTAACAATGTCACTTGAAGACATGAAGACATGGTTCACAAATTATGTATGCAGAGCTCAGCATGGCTCAGGCTTTTAGAAATAAACTCGCTTTGCGGGGCGGGGGGGCTCCGCCCCCCCACACCCCCCTGTGGGGCTTCGCCCTAATTGGCGCGCCTTCGGCGCGGCTGCGGCCATGCCCCCGGGCCGTATTCCATCAAGTTACACAACATCCATGAGTGACGTCACGAATGAGGCATCAAATCTGGGTTTAGGCTGCATCAGGCTACATATAGGGTATGCCCAAGGTATGTCCATGGATTGATTGGACCTTGCGTAGGAATACCGGTACATATCGTCTCATTATCTTTTTATTAATTAGTTTATCATCATCCTTCACGGCTTTTTCCCAAAATCCTGGGGTTGCCAGCGGATTCCAATGGCCACCTTCATCCAACGAGTTTCCTTAGCATTGAATAAAACCAGTTGCAAACATCCTTGCAGAACAGAACCACTGCATCTCTGTAGCTCCTTACCCTGCAGATTTGATAAGAAATATTGGTACATTAACGGCATAAGATAACTAGTTTCTTGAGGTTATAAAATTATTGTGCGGCAGTAAATATGATTAAATTCTTTACCGGAAAACTGAAAGTGACCGGTCACTGAATGTTGCCCAGGAAACCGGTACTGTATAGGGTCCACTGATTCTGAATCCGAAAACCGTTTGTTGCTATCTCATACGGTTTAGGCCCTGATACTTGTTCACTGACGGACCGACATAGCCGTTTTGTAAACAGAAAAAGTCTAATAAAAATTACAATAGATGATACCAATAATTGTTTTCCCAATTTTAATCTTGATGGTCTGATAATACGCGTACTAAGCAACTGACCTCTTAGGCGGGCAGACGGTTAAATATCGAAGACACTGACCGTTCCAAATACGGGCACGATAGTGGACAACATCCAGATTCCTACGACAGCTGGGATAGTACCATGGGAATCAAAGATGACAGAACCTCCTGCCGGCCACCACAGCGCCAGTGTCCTAGAACGTAAAATAATCACAATTTGCTAATGCCATGTCCTGTCATTGAGGTCATTTTCTACGCCTGCGTACGTATAGTCCGGGCCCTAAGCGTCTTACCTTTGCACTTTGTGATAAGAAGGTGCCACTTGGCACATATGTTCCTTAGGTCTACAGGAGCAATTCCAGAGTTGCAGGCAACTGATCGGCCCCTTAGGTCACGAGTTATGCGGTGTTGCCAACATGGCCTGGGATGACCTGAGCGTTTTTAACGTTGCATTTTGTGATGAGACGGTACCGCTTGACATAGGTCTGTAGGAGTCATTTGAGAGATGGCGGCACTTGATCGGCTCCTTAGGTCAGGAGTTATGCGGTGTTGCCAACTTGGTCCTGGACCTAAGCGTTTTGAACAATTTACTTTGCATTTTGGGATTTTGGAAAGCATGTTCCCCAGGCCTAGAGGTTCCATTTGAGAGTTGGCGGCACCTGATCTGCCCCTTAGGTCACGAGTTATGCGGTTATGCTTAGGTTCCGGACCAGGTTGGCAACACCGCATAACTCCTGACCTAAGGAGCGGATCAAGTGCAGGCATCTCTCAAATGGATCCTATACACCTAGGGAACATGTCTGCCAAGTGGCACCTACTCATCACAAAGTGCCGAGTTAAAACGCTTAGTTCCCTGATCAGGTTGGCACCACCGCATAACTCGTGACCTAAGGGTCCGATCAGTAGCCTGCAGCTCTGGAATTGCTCCTATAGGCCTAAGGAACATGTGCCAAGTGGCACCTTCTTATCACAAAGTGCAAGGTTAGGCCTTATTTTTGCGCTTAGGGCCCGGACTAATAAGCTTATTTCCTGAACACACAAAAAAAATTATTCTGACACATTTTGTCCTATGCCTATTATTACCTGCTCAATGTAGCTGCTGCCAGAGAATTGTTAGACACAAATACCATGTAGTAGGTCATAAAGGCGCGGAAGAAACAGAGGTTGGGGCCTAGGATCCATTTTCTGTTAAGAAACATAACAGCATCTGATCCCATGGTGATGAAGCAGAAGAGACAATCCGCCAGGCTTAGGTTAAGCAGGAGGATTGTGGTGCAACTCTTCAGTGGACTTCGAGGATCCGTGGTCTTCCATCTGGCGTAAGGAATGGCCACCAGAACAAGTAGGTTCCCCAAAGTCCCAACAATGCTCATGAGAAGAAAATAGTATCCCACAATGGTTGTGAAGAGGTAAGGGTAGTCCGGGTAGCAGCATGATGATACCTCCCGTTGGGTCAAACACACTAGAGATGTCTCCTGGTCGTCTCTCGTGCAGATGTCCTCTGCAGCTGAGATATTCATCCAGGCTGCAAAACCAATCTCAAGAGACTGAAGATATTCCGGATCTGCATTACAAGTGTCGGTACCGCCGAATTATTCCTGCATCATGAGTGGCAACTCAATGGGACATTTTCGCCAGAGTTGACATGCACTGTACCGAACCTCACCGTGGATACAGAATGATTACTAATTAATAATTGAGGCATTGTGTGCACATTAATTATTGTCGTTTTAATGCACTAATTCCTAAAACATTTGTCACAAAAAATTTATAACATGCTTGTTAGTGTATATAGGAATAGGTTGTGAGGTGATTATGCTGTTTTGTCCTAATTTCAGTCGATGAATTATCTTCACTGGGGCTGAAGAAACCAATTACTTATGCCATGCATTCCAATGGGCATTTTCATCCAACGAGTTTCCTTGGCATTGAATAAAACCATTTGCAA
>JYFJ02008768.1:0-11436 GCA_000934665.2 Catajapyx aquilonaris | reverse complement strand
GTGTATATCCAGGACTGCATAAGGGTTTTCCCCGCAGGACTGCCCGAACCAGTGATATACGTTTTTGTATAAGTGTAAAAGTACGAGAGGGAGTCGGTCAAGGACAGTCGATTATAATTGTTGAGGTCACAATATATTCTTGGGCATGTGACTGAGCAAGTGACAAATGAAATGCTATAAAAATTTATTTTTACATTTTAGAGGAATACTAATTCCATAGGCGCATTGTCCTGGTGTTTCTCTTTCTTTTGATATATATGTTTATTGGGGTTTGACCACTTGCACTAACCGAAAAAAAATTCTCCAAAAAAGGCCTCATTCTCAGCCATTTCCAGATGTTTGCGATTTTTCCCCTCATCATAGTATTGAGCAATATGGCTGAATGGCGTTAAGGAATAGATGAGTACATCTGGGATTATTTTCGCCAAGATCCGATGCGGTCTAGCAACATTAGGCCCACTTGATTCGGAAAGACCCCAAGTAAACCGTCCAAGGTTTTAAAATGATATATCTCTAGAACTGTACATGATAGAGCAAATCTGTTGCCGGATTCGGATTCAGCACCCCAAAATCCATGAAAAGCACATAAATGTTTTCAAAAGAGCGAAAGAGAGTGTTTTTTTGCAGAACGGTGTAATTTTTGAACCTGGGGTTTTGGTCAATATCTCGTCAACGGTGCAAGATATCGCAAAAATAACGACATTTCACCCCCAAAGGGCCACAACTTTTCATGTTTAGGCCGGGTAAGTGTACTCGCACACCAAAAAACGAAAACCCGCAAGTTGCGTCACAAACGCCCCTGGCGGGACCGTAGGATATTAACCCACATGACTCAAATTTTTTACCTGTCAAAAGGATCACCCAACGCAACTTTTTTTTACTAGCGAACTACAACTTTCGAAAAAAAGTGTTTTTCGAGCCGCCCTAATGTGCATACTGAGGTCGAAAGTGATTATCCCTTCGATAGATACATGATCATGTCACCAAAAATAGTCTCATTGACTGCAGGTGTAATAATTATATAATGTTACTTACATTGTCCCTTTTTGCTGGCCAATAGGGAGTGCACATGTATACCAGATTCAGTAGCCCACAAAAACGCTGTTCCATCCTCACTTGGTGCGAGCACAAGTGCCCCACAGGGTGATGAACATGCTCCAAGCTTTGCCTTAACATTTAGAGGGCCACAGTACTCTTGAATAATTACTGCCTTTTGATTATGGGAATAACGAGAACTCCTCGTCTTTGTCTCTAGGGAAACCATCCCTATCCAGCCATCCTTGCAGCGGACTAGAAGACGGCGTCCCGTTGGGGGTGTGGCGATGGAGCTTATTTGGTTGTTATACAGCGAACTAAGGAATATCCTCCTACATAAAATACAACATCAGAAGTTAAATATTGCTCTTAAGATGTCAATTACCCAAGATAGCCTAGTTTAAACTTTAAACGCGGATATTAGCTCTGCAGTTCATAGTGGTGCTACCATGAAATTATGTTTATAGCAGCAGTTTTTAAAATGCCATGAAAACCATCAAAACATAACTTCACATAGGAATTCAGATTTGTGTCCAACATTGCCTGGCTGAACTCTTGGTCATAAGATACCCCAGTTAAATGGCATTATGAGAAATTTACAAAAACAACTTGCAGACTAGAGCTATACATGTTGTTTAAGAAATGTGTGTACAAATATTAATGGGAGATAGGGAACACCTATATTAGGAGAAACCAGCCCCCGGCAACTCCCTCTCCTTTTGCGTCCTTAACGCGTCCCCGCATCCCCGGATGTGGTGCACTGTACCAAATTGCAT
Source organism: Catajapyx aquilonaris (assembly GCA_000934665.2). NCBI lineage: Eukaryota > Metazoa > Arthropoda > Diplura > Dicellurata > Japygidae > Catajapyx > Catajapyx aquilonaris. The sequence continues at coordinate 9,625 of JYFJ02008768.1, read as the reverse complement.
TAGGGTGGATGACGTCTGAACTGTTCTGAACCTACCTGAACCATCACCTCCCATTCAGCCCCTGTTTGGTCGTTATAGTTAGTTGCAGAGCTGTATAGTGTATAGGTTTACAGCAATATAAATTGATCTACAATAGCCTCGACATAAAAGTGTATCACATCAGCCTACATGCACAATAATGGTCCTTATATTGGGTACTCTGATAGTCAATGAATACATACACATGAACCATGGAGCCCAACATATTTTACTGCAAGTCACACAGTGTTCAATTATTCAAAAATACATCGCAGGTCCAGAAAAATTACATCATGAAATGAAAAGGAAATGATGAAAAGATGAGATACAGAAAGGGACTTGCCATTCAGCTTAGTAAAGGTGCTCCTCTGCCCAGCGCCGGATTTACCCCCCCGGCAGCCCTTAGGCACTTGAGATACGGCCGCCCCCCCCCCCTCCCGCCCTGACGTTTAAAAATTCAAATTTTTTATTGTGTTCTCTCCTTCATTAAATGCAGCATTTCTCAAACTTTGCCACATCGGGCCCCCCTAGACAGTAATTTCAGATTTCGCCCCCCCGCCCCCTCCCCCCCAAACCTAATAAGCCCGCTGCAGGCAAAAAAAAAATATTTTTTTTTGTTCAAGGTCACACAATCTTAGGTGACTGTAATAACTGACAAAGTACAGTGGAATCCTCCATATTGTAAGCACATCGGATATAAGCAAGTAGAAAGATCGGTCCCTTCATATTTCCAGCAGTGCCAATGTCCAAGCGCAGTTGAATCCGGAAATAACAGATTCGTGTGGAAGTGCCGCTGAACGGTGATTATGGACTGATTTTGATGAAAATCCAGCACTCAAAATGCCTTCTCACCAGAGATGCTGTTCTCACTACCATTAGTCGCCATTTTGCAAAAACTGTCCTTTGGCGGCCAGAGACGAAAGCTACTGGATGGTGGGTGGTACGAAATAAAACTTGAACACTTTCCCTGTCCAACTGTGTAGCTATCATTGTTGTATTTTTAAAGGCACTGGCAATAAAAAAATCACGAAACCAGGTGATTCATTTTGAATAGCCCTGTAGTTCGATCTTACCTAATCAGTGCGACTTTTTTTTCTGTTTCGAGTCACATAATTTTTGGATTCCCCCCCNCCCCCCCCCCCCCCAGGGGGGCGCGCCCCACAGTTGAACCGCTGATTTAATGTTATTTTACTTTTAAAATATTATATGGAAAGTTATGGCCGCCCGGAGGGCGGCTGCCCTTTGGCAATTACCTTTTCTGCATGTAGTGGCAATTCAAGCTGTCAACAATTTGCTTTTCTTTGTGATCTCGCCATCATTTCTTCTTATTATATTTGAGAAATATTATTTATTGCAACTCGCGGCCGCCCCTAGGCCAGTGCCTATTGTGCCTAATGGGAAATCCACTGCTGCCTCTGCCACATCATCTGGCTTGAATTTATTCCACTCCGACTAGTCCACTTTGCTCGACTTCAATGTCATTGGTTTCCTCAACCTGCGGCACTTCAATCACCATTTCTGGTAGTTCATGATTGGCTGCATCTCTCACCACTTGGAGCAATCTGGACGATGGAGTTGGAATCTTCAATTCATGTCTGGCGCGGCCCAGGTACCACAATACGCTGGCTACATGTGTGCAACATCCCAACGTACTCGCACCAGATTTGCACTGGCAGTACCAGCTGTGGACTAACTCTTCGTCATGGTCTTCCTGCATGTGCCATTTTCAACGCTTATTGTCCCCCTATTCAAATGACTGGTGCCAATGAAGAATTAGGCCGCAGGATGCTTAAGATTGCACAATCACCTAATGTTGTCCAGCAGAGAGTTTTGACGGAGGGATGGACCTCAAAGACACGAGGATGGAAGAAGATGGAGGAAGATGAGAGTTGAGGGTTCCGTGTTTTAAAGGAAGAGTATCTCCAGGATCTCATGATGGGAATTTACCAGCTAGCAAAGTCATATGTTCATGACAAAATGCAAAAGGAGGGGCACTATGAGATACAAATTCTCAAGGAGGAGCCAGGACTTCTCAAAGCAATAATATATTCTCGCTATAGAAATTCCACCAAGTACAACTTGCGGATTGCCTATGTCGAGCAAGAGGATTCTGACCCGGAAGACGATGATGAAGAGTTAGTCCACAGCTGGTACTCCCAGTGCAAATCTGGTGCGAGGACGTTGGGATGCTGCGCACATGTAGCCAGCGTATTGTGGTACCTGGGCCACACCAGACATGAATTGAAGATTCCAACTCCTTCGTCCAGATTGCTCCAAGTGGTGAGAGATGCAGTCAATCATGAACTACCAGAAGTGGTCATTGAAGTGCCGCATGTTGAGGAAACCAATGACATTGAAGTCGAGCAGAGTGGCTTAGTCGGAGTGGAATTCTAGCCAGATGATGTGGCAGAGGAGCAGCTTTACTAAGCTGAAGTTCCTTTCAGTATGTCCTCTTTTCATAATTTCATTTTTATTTCATGATGCAATTTTTCTGGACCTGCCATGTATTTTTGAATAACTGAACACTGTATGACTTGCAGTAAAATATGTTGGGCTCCATGGTTCATGTGTATGTATTCATTGACTATCAGGGTACCCAATAATAAGAATTAATAATAATAATTCATACCCCGTTATCAGCCATCAGCTCTTTAGGGGGGAAGTTTGTTTTGCCTGGAACTCTTTGCTTTCATTTTACTGCGCTCTTTGGGATAGGATAGGGACAGAAGGAAGCGGCTGTGGCCTATTAATTACGGAAACAACTCCGGAATTTTCCTGAAAGGACCGTGGGAAACCACAGAAAACCACGGTCAGAGTTGCCGGCCCCGGGATTTGATCCCAGGACCAGGACCTCCTGATTAGCAGTCGGACACCATTTCCCCTCCTCCAAACTGCTTCGGTTCAGGGTACCCAATATAAGGACCATTATTTCGCATGTAGGCTGATGTGACACACTTCTATGTCGAGGCTATTGTAGAACAATTTATATTGCTGTAAACCTATACACTATACAGCTCTACAACTAACTATAATGACCAAATGGTTTGTCAGAAAAAATTGTCCCATAGCGCATTTGACTCAGCTCATCGAACTCTACAATATGTGTCAATTTCACCAAGATTGGACAACATTGAAAATCGAACTTTGAGCACCTCTAGCGGCCAAACAGCAGGGTAGATTTTCTTCGTCCTTCAGAACAATTGACCCTGGGGTCGAGCTTTATCGACTGACCAAGTTTGAGCAAAATCCAACGTTGCAACTTTTACATAAGGAGTTAACCCATGTCCTTTGGTATGGATGTCCCTGAGACCATACTCTTCAAATCCAGATATGATGCCACGCCCACTTTGGCCCCGGAGGCCCGTAATTGTGGGTTGGGTACCTTGAAGTGAGTGAAAAGTCTTTTTCTGAGCGAATTATGCTTCTCAGGTGGATATGTGTCAAACAAAAGTTGTAGAGAAACATGTATTCTACAAAAAAGTATTGAAAGGACCTTTTCCATGTCTGTATTTTTGGAGCTACAGCGACTTGAAAAAGACTCTTCACTAGCTGAAGGGTAGCGAACCGGCAATTATGGGCCTCCGGGGCGAAAACAGGTGTGGCGCCATATCTGGATTTGAAGAGTAGGGTCTCAAGGACATTCATACCAAATTTTAAGCTTTAATAACCAAGTGCACTGTTGAGCCTTTTTTTCGTCCCTTAATTCCATGACCATGGGTTCAAGTCACTGCAGCTCCGAAAATAAGGACTACATGGAAAAGGTACTCGATGCTTTTTGTAGAATACATGTTTCTCTACAACCTTTGTTTGGCACATATCCTCCTGAGAAGCACAGTTCGCTCAGAATAAGACTTTTCACTCGCTTCAAGGTAGCCAACCAGCAATTATACGGGCCTCCGGAGCAGAAACGGTGCGACGCCATATCTGGATTTGAAGATTATGGTCTCAGGGACATAAGCTCCAAATTTCATGCTTTTTTCACCAAATGCACAGTTTAGCCCCTTAACATCCTGACTAAAATAAACAAGGATAGGCCTAATTCCAAATTCGTATAAAACTACAACAGTAAAATGGCAACATCTCATACCTATGGAAAATCCATTTTGCATTCAATAGTCCCCTGCACTGCTGCCAGACACATATCACTCCACTGGCATCTCCAGAGTATGCTCGGTACCCATCCAGTGAGAAGCACACGCAACTCACCCAGGAGGCATGACCTTCAAGTTCACGGGTTAACTGTCAATTAAACAAAAATGAGTGATCCATTGAATGTGCTCCCTTGACGCAAGTAATAATTGTTAATCACTGAATAAAAAATATCTGCAGCTCATCAGTCAGCTGAATCTCTTCATAAATGAATCAGTTATTCCATTCATGTAACACGAAAGCAACAAACTGCCTTGGGATGACATTACTTGTGCCATTTTTGCATGAGAAAGAGACAGAGTGCAAATGATCTGCCAACTAATTCTAACTGTATAACTGAATCTGCACAATAAATTTATATTCCTGACAATTAAAAATGAGCCTTTATGACCAACCTCAAACTGTTGGTCAGACTTCTTCCACACCCTGACCACACGGTCGTGGCATCCGGTCAACAATACGGGTACAAATGATCCTGGTCGAAACCTGCAGGCATACACAAATGACGCATGTCGTAACACCTGCTTGCCACTGCCTTCTGCCACACCATCTTCACCCTTCATTCCTATCTTGCTCCACACACATGCAGTCCCATCAGCAGATGCAGATGCCAGATACTCATTATTTTTCTCCCAGTCCAAATCATACACAATTCCTTCATGTGATCCAAGTGTCTCTAGAAGTTCACCAGATGGCACTGCATACACAATGACGTTGTAAATCTGGACACTTTGTGGATCAGGCTCGGGATCAGGACAAACTGCCATAGACAACATGGTTCCACAAGGGCTGAACTTCAGGCAGGTGCATCTGCCACCTGGCAGGCTCATTAGAAGCTTGTTGGGGGGCTTGCAAGACTGACCTCTCAGGCGAATCCATTGAGGGGGAGGTGGGGCGGAAGAAGAAGGAATAGTGGCCTGTGAAATGGTTGAAATTGTAATCAATAAAATAGCAAAGATGGGAGGGATAATTATCTCAAAAACATCGAAGCATCCAAATTATTGTGGGAGATTCGCAGAATGAGGATCAAGAAGTGGGGTCTAGTGAGAATATTGTGAACTCCTCTCAATGAGGGAGGGACACGGACCAGTGGTAGTTAGCAGTTCATGAAACAGGTGCCAAGAGAAAGAAAGCAGGGGGAGCCTGTGCAGTAGTAAGTCCAACTCTGGTAGTAGCAGACTCTCTGTTCAGAAAAAAACAAAACAAATGGAAGCTACAGCTGACTTACAAGCAGTTGGACTCACCAGCAGCTTACGTATAAGGTGACTTTCCCCAAACCTGGGATGCTGAAATGCTACTTTTTGAGTTGCAGAGTTATGACATCATGTTTACAGAAGAAATTGACAACTTCAGGGGCCATGCCAAGTCCGTGTAATGGCTCCCATCCATCTTCCACCTGTCCCCTTCTGTCTCTAAAACTCTCTACCAAAACCTCACTCTTCTACTATTTGCCTATAGTCTAATATGGTTTGTGTTCCCTACTTTCTGATAGTAACAACTTACATTTTTGATAGTCCACTAAACTGCTGAATAATAGGAATCTCAGAGCTAAAAAATAACTTACCATCACAGAAACTTAAATTAGACCACACTGAAATTCAACATGTTTAGTTGGCCCCTAACATCTGTTCTAATCTCTGTATGCAACTGGTGTCACATTAATATGCTGTCAAGCTTAAAATACACCAATTACAAAAGTTACTCAGTTTCCTGTAGACTTATTCATATCAGTTTCTGAATCCATGATCTAGAAAATCGCTTTATTTGCCACGAAAGCAATTACCTCAGGGGATGGCTCCACAACTGGTGGTTCCTCTGGGTCGGGGATCTCCTCAGGCATAACAGGCACTGGTGAAGTTGGCTCGTCAGGTTTTGAAGCACCTCTGATTGTCACATACAGGGACCATGGGTAGTGACTTGGGGTTTTCATCCTTTTCCACATTTCATACACCTGAAAATAACAGCCATAAACTGAAACATTGCAGATACATTTCAAGGAGAAGATAAAAATTGGCATATGAATAGTATTCCTTGACAGAGATTCATCAAGCTAATCTGGGTTTGGATCCAAAATGTTACCTGGAACCCACTGGATACCCGGACCTACACAAGACACAGGGAACTAAGTTGACTGCCCAAACTTTAACCACAAAACAATCCAACCGAGTTTTCCCATGGCATTTGAAATGAATCTCTGCTGGAACAAATATTGTTCCACAACTTGGATTAATTTTCGTGATTTTTAAAGGGACACTTGTAAAACCCAAGTCAAGTGGACGTAAGAGGAAATCCAGTCCGCAGCAGCCATAAGAAGTGGTATCAGTTGACATTTTATTTCATGTCATTGTGCTCTTGCTAATTCCAGTAACGGCATGGAAATTTCTTGGAGTGCTCTACAATGTAGCTATCTGGATTCGAGTCACTTAACCTGTTGAGGGCGACGCACCTCATATGAGGATCTGCGGATGTTTGAATTTGGCGAGCTAAAATGTCCCCAGAGAATTCGTACTTTGTGGTTCCAAATTGGGTTCAATGTAGTCTTGCCATCTCTTGGATGGTGACTAAACTACCGTGACCCTACCACAATACACTGGGCGGGAACAAAGCTGAGTCGAACATGCCAAGGCCACGCGACTGCTGCATCATATTTCATGTAAAAAAAACACCCTGAGTACAGGGTTTCCGTGAAGTCTGGAGCCTTGGGAGTTTCTCATAGTACAGTGTTGTGGTAATATTAATCAACCATAATAACATTGTATAGTGATTATGTAAACTTGTTAGGCTTATCGAAGTTATTTTTTATATTTATATTTTGTTTACCCTGTAATGTCCCTTACGGGATCTATAGGGGATTGGCACACCACCATCAGTTTTCTATATATTTTTCTTCTTCAATCTCCCGTGCAAGGAATCAGAGACATTGGGAAAGGATAGGGATTTTTGGGGAGGGAACACGGGAGCAAGTGCAATGTCTTCGCTTTGGGTCATGTGCGGTTCCCCAGGAGGTTAGGTTGCCAGACACCTTCAAGGTGAAGGTCAGAGACCCTCCTGACGCAGGTGAAAGGAAGTTCCCCAGGCTGGGATCGAACCTGGGACCTTTCACTCAGCAAGCCGAGACGTTACCATCTCAGCCATCTACACCTCCCCGCTTATCGACGTTATACGAGCCAAACTATTCTTAAATAATTATTTCTGGAACACCCTGCAGACGAATTTTTTACCGGCATTTTACATTAGAAAGGACCACCATGAATGAAAATGATTAATTTTGGTGCAAAGTTAATGTCCCTCCTACATCAAATTTTGGACAAAAAAGGGGAAAAAAAAATTGGCAAAACCTGCAATGAGGAAGACAATGTATTGAAAAAATTGAATGGGAGGGCTCGCGCATAGCTGGTCGTAATACTTGGGTTGAAAAATTGAATGGCATTGAATCAATGGACATACTGTACACGTCCTCAATCGGACATGAGAAAAGTTTTCATAAAACCTCGCGATATACAACATTGTGCGTATAAACACTCAGTTGTTGGAGAGCAATGTTCCGTGATGAGCAGTAGGAGTAGTGAACACTTTGACCTGACTTGGGTTGCGAGACCGGGACAGTGCCACATACAGCTGGCCATGATTGTGAGAAGATGGGTTCATCCAGGGAAATGCTAACGTGCTGATCTGGACCTGCGAGTTGTTGATCGTCATGGCATATAGGCTGGGACGACATTATGTCAATGAACAAAGACTTTTGGATCCAGATCCAGCAGGCTATGATTAAGGCTAATAATAATAGCTAATAAGAGCTGATATGGTCATATTTGAATGACGCGGCAACATGAGGGATGGAGTTGCCCTTTGTGTAGGTGATGCTGTATGGCTTTATGGTACTGCAACAATACTGTCAACTGTTGGGCGACACGGTGGCAGAGTGGTTAGCGCCGTAGCCTTCCACCTGTAAGGTCCCGAGTTCGATACCCGGATCGGACAGAGTATGCTTATGTGGATCAAGTTTCGATGGGTTCTCTCCGTGTTCGCGTAGGTTTTCTCGGGGGTTCTCCCGTTTCCGCCCACAATCAAAATCCATCACAGAGCAGGCAATGATTAAAGTCGGTCAATGAAAAGATGATCCCCTAAAAAGCTCAAGGAGGCTTATCGCGAGGTATCCATTATCTCCACTGTCATCTGTTGTGGCCCCGCCAGGCAGGGTTCGTCGCCCTGCAGGATATTTTTAAGTAATGCGGAGCGGAAGCGGAGCTGGACTATTGTGGAATTCGTATCCGCAACATTTACAGCACTCTCTGTCTTGTGGCGGCGGAGGCCAGCTAACGTTATTGTAGCTTTGCCAACCTCCAATCCCCTGCTGATCTCACCTCTGATATCTTGTTTGCTTGCTCCGGGAGGTTCATGCGACACCGCCAAATAAGTCGCGAGGGTTTACTCTAAGCTTAGCTATCCGCTGAAAATCATAATAAGTTGCTAGATCCGGATCCAAGATGGCGGCATAGTTAGAAAGTGGGGCTGACTTATATGATAGCTTTCTGAATATTGGCTCTATGAGGCTCAGATTGAATCGGTTGGCAGACCTGTGTATTGGCGGGTAAGGAAATAGGTGGCGGTTAGGACTTTCGGCGGGAAGGGAAAGTGGCGCCCTGATGAATTAGTGCCATGACCAAAAGGTGGCAGCACTCACCAAGGGCCCTTCTTCTGGACAGGGTCCCCTACATGCAGGGCCGGGCCTAGGTGGGTGCGGGGCCTAGGGCAAGAACTAAATGCGGGGCCTATTCTCCGTGAGTGAATTTCTGTACAACACGAATTGCGTATCCAACAATTTTGTTGGCTGACTTTCTATAATAACGTACAACTGAGGGGTGTAGACAGAAATTGCGTTAAAAAGATTGAAATTGCAAATTTTAAACATTTAATTTTTAAAATTATACACCTTTATTTTTCGCTGGTTTTCACGTATGTTGTAGCCCTACATGTGAACTACATGGGGCCATATCAGTCCTGTTGGCTAGTATAATACTAAGGAAGATTGGGCCTCTTAAGCGAGACCCCCTCCATATATGTCGTCATTATGATGGGTACACCCAACATGCAAATCGCCCCACCTTGCTCAGTGCAAATGTTGATATTCAAGTTGGGATGATCACTGGTGAGAGTACGACACATGTAAGACTCCTTTGGTAGCCCACACCCCCCTCCCCAAGCAAACTCATGCCTCCCACCCCACAAACACACCTAGCCAATTATAATTATATTAGGCGTATTCGGCAATTCAGGAATCTGACTTCCTGGGCTGTTTGGATGTTCGGCAAATCAGGTGCCACGCCCCCTGAAGTAAGTGCGCATGTGCCCTACCTGACTTGAGGCCCCTTCTTCCAAAACCCGACAAATCCAATTTCCAAAAAAAATGAGTTAAGGGTGGAAATATGTTCTTCAAGATGTGTTTCATCACGTAACG
>JYFJ02008767.1:0-11463 GCA_000934665.2 Catajapyx aquilonaris | reverse complement strand
GACCTTCTCAGCGTCCCCCTGCGAAGAGGAGAGTATCCAACACAACGGCACCGGCCACTAATGACGTCGTCGCTCCCTCGTCATTCGGGGTCAGAAGGGCTCTGGGTAGAGGATTCGACGGGGAGAAACAGCAAGACTCTTTAGAGTTCGTCATCCAATTCCTGTTCGAAGATTTGCCTGTACACCTAAGAGACTGGGGCACTCACCGATGCCACGATGAATATGAGTGTTATTCCTTCTGCCACGCCAGATGGGAAGGGGCAGAGGAAACTCGGCGGTATCTCTCTCTGATCGTTCCGAGAGAGTGTGTGACTCTCTTCGTCCTGTTGCAGCAGAGGGACGAAGGAGTACCATGCCCGTCTTGTAAGCGCACTGGGGTTGCTGCCAAGACCTGCATTTTAAGTAACGTACAGGTATATACAAGGTTGCCTCATCCTGCACCTTGAACGTCACGATGAAAGTGGAGGGGAAAGGTCGGACGCCATCAGCATAACAGATTTCGACCTAAGTGACCATAATTGAATTCAAGCAATTCAAAAGCAGTGCAATCCTATTACACCATGGAGTCTCAATGAATTACAACCACTACACTGCTTTAGTGAAGGGTGAAGGTAGTTGGCTACACTTTAACGACCAGCAGATGACCACTACTTCGGATCCGAGGATAATGATTAGGGACGCAGTCTGCATATTTCTCCTACCTCTCTGAAGGCTGATACAACCCATCCTTCTTAGTTTCCAAATAAAATATGTGATACGAAAGCAAATTATTTATTCCCATTTTCAAAACATAAAAATTTTTAATCATACTCAACGAATGCAATTTGCATCTCTTCTAAACATGAATACATTAATGAGTATAACTACTTGTTCATATTGCTTTGTCAAAAAATAACTGCAATTATCACAAAAAACAATCCTTATGGAATTGTAAAAAAAGGAAAGTAAGATCTAAGTGACGGATAGAAATTACTGAAACAAGACTGGGCTGCGTAAGATCTTCACCATATGGGTAAATGTAACCCAGAGATCTTACTTCCGCATTTAACGTTTTACAAGATGTCAGGTTAGAAATTGTCTAAAAGATCCAGAGTCTAATAAACCATTCTGTTAACCAATTAGCATCTTAGCCCCCCAACTAATCGATTAACAAATAAATCAATCAACCAACCAGCACCTCATTTAATCAATGGAACAACAAAGAAGAAATCAACCCTCTGAACAACCAATCTCCAACCAACCAGACAATAAGTAATCACTTACTGTTAGCAAGTCATAAGTATTTAACCAATCATCATTCAAAAAACCAGCCTATAAGCCCTTGGGAATACTAATCTTAGCCCTACAATCAGTAATACTAACACCCAGCACAAAGATGACTACTTGATCAACATCATCTTGTAAAACGTTAAATGCGGAAGTAAGATCTCTGGGTTACATTTACCCATATGGTGCAGATCTTACGCAGCCCAGTCTTGTTTCAGTAATTTCTATCCGTCACTTAGATCTTACTTTCCTTTTTTTACAATTCCGTAGGGATTGTTTTTTGTGATAATACAGGTGTCTATATGGCAGCGGTTCTTAAAGTGGGTTCTGTGGAAGGATCATCAGGGTTCCGCGAGTCAGAACTGCATAAAGTTACTACTACTACCAAGAGCTCTTGCTACTACTACTACTTACTACAACTCTTATTTGAAACGCAGTTTGTTTAATTTCATTGTGTGATCAAGCAACTTAGTAAAAATTTGTTGTTGAAAAATGACAGCTGGACATATTAAAAGGGCGAAGGGCCCCATTACCTTCAGTAGCTTAGGGTCTCATCAAACTTACATCCGGCCCTGGTTGGGAGGAGGAAACGGCGGCGCGGCGGCGGCGGAGGCGGGAATGGAGGAGGTTCAGGCGGAAGCATGGCCGGTGGAAGCGGAATCGACGGCGGACTCCTCGGAGGTCTGTTGGGAGGTGCAGGTGGAGGCGGAAGCGACGTCAGTGGACTCCTCGGAGGTCTGTTGGAAGCATTGTTGGGCGAAAGCGGAGGCAACGACGGACTCCTCGAAGGTTTGTTGGACACTCATTGTTGGGAAGGGAAAGAAGTATAGGGGCGGGAGTGACCAAGGGAACGGGTTGGCAAGTCCCACCAAAGTTCAGGACCGCGGCAGTGCATGCAGTTGCCCCTTTTCATGGCATCATTTACACATGCCTAGCAATATATTTTAAGACGAACCACGCGTCAAACGTTCGCGTCATATTCCGCTTCCAAGTCTGGATATGAATGACATCCTAGGAGTTGAGGAATCTCCCACTCAATATTTGTCCTGCGTATATTAAAATGGGACGCGGCTCAATTTTTGGGCCTCACGTCCCTTGCCAGGGCCGGTCTGACTGGCCAGTGTTTGAAGAATAAGTTTGCTCTCTAATCTCTCCGACTAGCACTTTACACACTTGAAGTGCTCACAAACGTAAAATACTAAGCAGGCTTTGTATACGTGACCATGCCATCGTGCTTAAAAATAATATGAATTAGCTTCTGAATAGCAAAGATAAAGTGTAATTTATAATTATAATTTGATACCCCATTATCAGCCTACGGGCTTTCCTAGGGGGGGATTTCTCCCAAAAATATTTTTTGTCTGGAACTCTTTCCATTTTTACTATTTTTCTCATCACCGGAATGAAGCAGGGAAAGGGAAGGAAGGAGGCGGCTGTGGCCTATATTACGGTAACGACCCCGGAATTATCCTGCAAGGACCATGGGAAACCTCAGAAAGCCATGGTCAGGGTCGCCGGCCTCCGGGATTCGAACCCAGGACCTCCCGATTAGCAGTCGGACACCATACCACCACACCACTACTGCTTCGGTTCGATAAAGTGTAATTGTGCCTGGCAGACACCGAATTCCCAGTCCAATTTGGCAAGTTTAAAAAAGAAGTTGGAAATATTGGAGCGATTTGGACCACGTGTTTTGGACAAATTATTGTACTCTGAAATGAGTAAAAGGTCCCCGCATCTCCGGCCTTTGGTTCAGCTACTTTATGCTACTTATGCTTCCCGATTTTTCTTCATTCTTATAGAACTTCTTGAATTACTGCTTGGAAGTGGCAGCGAACTTTCCGAACAGGATTTGGAAGAGTTGCTCAAAGGTGAGAAAGACCCATTTTCATATATTATGTTGTGGGGAAAGGTCTAGGTTCTCCTGGCGCATGGCACACACACGAGAACCGCATCCTCATGGCGCAGGCAGCATTGGAATTATTATACAGGCCGAATTTTGTTTCCATTAAGGACTTCTTAATGGTGCCACAATGTTAAGCTCGTCCTAATGTAGAGCAGCCAGCACCTCTCCAGAAGTCGATGCTGGAATATTATGTTTTGCATCACACTTGGATACAGCCGTTCATTTTTCGTAATCTCCACAGTTCCAAGACTGGCTGCGCCATCTGCATGCGCCCTCCGTTTTGTTCTGACCACATTCCAGTGGCTTGAGAGTTGATTCGCCATAATAATGCTCCTGTCTTCTAATCTTTTCCTCTGCATATTGTTGTGATGCAGGCATAGACTTGGAGTGCCTTCTGAGGGAGCTGAAGAGGAGAGGCTGCCTCAAGACCACCACAACAATGATGNTGTATTTTAATGAGGTGTCACTTATTATGGCAAGGTTAGGGAATAAAATGAAGACTTGCAAAGCAGAAGGATCATATTCACATTTTTCTAGAATTTTCCAAACATTTTGAAAAACGCCTGGAAGCTTTCCAGAAGATGAAATCTGGAACTGAATAATATATTGTGGAAGGGTAAAGGTGACAATTTAGTCAAGATTTCATTAAAATCAATCAATCATTTATCCCACATGTCCCATATATACAGTAATTCAGGGGTCGAAATATTCTGATGCAAAGGTGCACTTTCCACTTTAAAATTATGATTGGCACTGCAAATTGAACCGTGGAGAGCTGCAACCATGGAACCATAACTGTCCAATAATAATTGGATAATAATTGCGAGGAATATGTCATATGGCCATTCACAATATTCCTCTGTATTACAAATATAGTGCAGTAGACTACCATCCATCGGGTATTCCATTTCCTCAGCTTAAATTTCTATACGTTCCGAGTCGGTCTCCAGCCCTGCAGCTGTCAGGCTCGAGAACCTGCAAACAGCCAGTCACTTGAACGTTGGAATATTGTCACCTGGTCTCGATGTGAAGTGTTGACCTCACTGGCATTCGTTGTGCAACCTTTTGATAGCCTTGGATTGCCAGATGATACATGTTATCTCTCGTCTGTCTGTCGGCACCACTCTTCTTTGCCGAAAATTAATTAATATTGGTCTCTGCATTCTCATGTGTGTCTCACTACATCGTATCTCTCAATAAGCAAAGGAGCAAGCAACTTTATGCTTCTATTCAGGAATGGAACATGGGCATGGAGAAAATAATTACATGTCTCTGTGTGACGTCAAGAGCCTAAATTACATCAAACACCTGGGCATATAATAAAGAGTTCTCTACAAAAGGAGTAAAGGTTGTCAGGCATGTTCGGTAAAGCTTCATCGCTAAAATTTTTAAACTGCTGAAATGGCTACAGTCATCGTTAATAAACAGCTCGCCATTAATGAGAGTCATACGGATGCCACTTTTATCCGCAAAAAATTCAGTACACGTTGCCATTTCAACACACTAGTGTCTATAGCCGTACCACAAGCATAACCATGTACAGTTCGGTATTATTATGATGTGTAGTAACAACTTTTGTTTCCATACTCAATTTGACCCGTTAGCCAATATTGAACCCAAATAATTTACTCAATTTATCAGTATGTAATGCTTATGTTTACTTGACACCTCTTATAACTTGTGCATCGGTGTAATACTGCACCTAAAATGTCATATAGCCTATTGTATAGTATTTTGCCATTTACTGCACTTGGACAGCATATTGCACTTTTCCCGAATAATTGTCAAAGTATTCACGCAGGATATTTTTTTGGCTCTACAGACTCTTCTCATTTATTGCAGCTAGAAAATCACTGTAGTAATTTCTTGAATGGACAACCTGTGGAACAGTGAAAAATAATGGCGGTTCTTAGGAAAGCCATCATCCGTGTGAGGGCAGCTCATTATTGCCACACCAATTGATTTCCGCATTACAATACACACAAGGACAACATCTGACACATGATCAATAGATAAGAGCACCAAGGAAACACGATAAGTGGCCGTATGACCTGGCAAAGAAGCAATCATTATTCAATAGAGCAAGACGGACTTCTTTCGACTCTTCGAGTGTCGACTCGTTGAAAGTGTCCTGGACTGTTGGCCACAACATAAGGCGGACAATGGCTCAGGTGAACCTCCAGGACGAAAGGAGCGTGACCGACCTTCACCGGGCAGCTGCCCTCGGGTCAGTGACTCTGGTGGAGACATTGCTCCTCCGATGCCAGTCGAAGAACGTGGACTCTCGAAGCACCAGTGGGGCCACCCCCTTGATTGTTGCGGCTCGTGGTGGCTGGATTGGTGTGTGCCAATCGTTGCTCAAGCACGGGGCCAACCCGAATGCGGTGGAAGCGAAGGAGGGAAAGAACGCGCTGCATGAATCCTCTTCGTTTGGTTGGGTCCAGGTGTGCGAGTTGCTCTTGGAAAACGGGGCTGGGGTCAACTGCAAGACCACGGTTGGGGACACCCCTCTGCATGCCGCGGCCAGGAATGGACAGAAGGAGGCTGGGAGGGTGCTGCTGGAGTGGGAGGCCGAGATGGGAGCCACCAACGGGGAGGGAAAGACGCCCCAATCTGTCGCCTTGGAGAGCGATAAGGGAGAGATGACTCTGTTCCTGATGGACGTGTCCAGCGACTTGCACTTAATGGCGGCCATCGGAGGAGAGGAGGACGTACGGCCGCTGCTGGATGGCGGAAGTGACGTGAACAGACGCAACGGAAGAGGGGAGACTCCTCTGATGGTGGCATCGAGGGCAGGGAAGGTTGGGGTATGCCGGCTGTTGATTGGCCAACCATCGTGCCAATTGGGGGCGCAGGACTCCGAGGGAATGGCTGCCATCCATCTGGCGGCCAGATGGGGACGGTTGGACACGTGCAAACTGTTAGTGGACAAGGGGGCAGAGATGGACATCACCAGCAGGACAGGGGACACTCCCCTGCACCTTGCTGCTTCTAGAGGGCACATCGAGGTGGTCAAGTTTCTTATTGAAAACAAAGCTGACCCACAGCCAACCAACGGAGAAGGGATGACCCCGGCGAGTCTGGCCAACCTGAAAAGTCACAAAGACGTGTATCGCTATCTGCTGCAGCATTTGGAAATGTCCAATAGCGGAGTCAAGTAAGCTACCACGTTCAATGATGTCATATTATAGACTCTAAGATCGTTTTCTTTTCAGCAGGACCGAGGAGAATGATCCTGCCATCGGAAGTGAAAAGCAGTTCGTGTCTCACTACTTGTCAAATTTCGACACCGAATCGCCGTTGGGTCATGGCGGATTCGGAGTAGTGGTCAAAGCAAAGCTCAAGCTGGCCGCAGCAGTATTTGCAGTGAAGAAGGTGCGGTTGCCTGCAGATCATCAGCAGAGAGACGTCATCCTCAGGGAGATTCGTTTGCTTTCAAAACTGAACCACGAACACGTCATCAAGCTCCACACCACGTGGGAAGAGCATCCCCCAAGTTGGGCCGAAAAGGAGTTTGACGCTTCCCTGATGAGCTGCAGCATGTCCACCCCAGGAGGTCAAGAGCAGGCGTCGCAAAGAGCTGCCGAATACTTCTCAGCTCCAATAACCGTCACTGGTCCAACGACAGCCTTGCTCTTTATGCAGCTTGAGTTGTGCAGGGAGGAAACACTGGGCCACAAACTTGACAAGGGTCACAGATTCGGAAAGTTTGCCAGCCTCACGTTCTTCCATCAAGCAATGTCAGCCGTGTGTTACATTCACTCCCAGAAATTGATCCACCGCGATCTAAAACCACATAACATATTCTTTGCCTTGGATGGGAAAAGTGTGAAGATTGGCGATTTCGGCTTGAGCACCTCTCTTCTGGCCCCTTTTTCCACTGGCCACCATCCAGACTCTGATGACTTCTCCCAATTCTCGCAACTATCTGAACCAAAAGGCTCTGCTATTGCTGGTCATGTAACAGAGAATACTGCAGGTGTGGGGACTCTTCTCTACTCGTCACCTGAACAGGTCAGTGGGAGGGCGTACGGTCAGAAGAGTGACGTTTTCTCCATGGGCCTCGTCTTATTCGAGATCATGTCCCCGTTTGGAGAGGACAAGGAAGGGAGAAGACGGGTCTTCACCTCCCTCAGAAATGGAGAGCCATTTCCAGATGACTTCACGCACAACCACGCAGAAGAAGAAAGGCTGATCCGGAAGATGTTGACTCCAGATGCATCTTCGCGAGTGTCGTCTTCCTATGTGGAGAAACAAGTCCAGTTGTCTCTGGACAGGAAGAGAAAGGTTTGGCGTAAAGTTTTTATAGGGCACATTGCCTGTTAAATTCATTGACTTACACCCTTTTGTACATATGCTGTGCCAATAGTTCTTTCTGCGATTGGGGCGTTTCATGCACAAACTTCCACAGTTTTTGGTCCCATATTTCACTTGTAGTTTTTGAAGACAGCACATATACTGTTAAAGATGTTCTTCTCCCATTTTAGTTAGACCCGAAGATGTTCATGGATGCCTGCAGGTGTGGTCTCTTTTCGGATGTCAAACACTGGGTAGACGTGGAAGGGTTGGACGTGATTGGCGTTGTGAGTCCGAATGAAGGAGAAAGCTGCATCCACTGTGCTGCTCAAGGAGATCACTCTGAAGTGGTAAAGTACCTTTTGGAACGAGGAGTGGAGGTAGACACAGCTGATCGGTGGAACAGGACTGCACTACACTGGGCTGCAAGGCGCGGACATCAGTCGACCATCACACTCCTTCTGGAAAAGGGGGCGGATCCAAACAGGAGAGAAGTAGATGGGAAAACACCTGCAGAGTGGGCCACAAAGGCAGGGTACGGCTCCATCTCCCATCTTCTGAAGGGGAAAGAAGTTGGCCAGAAATCTGGAGGAACTCGTGGAAGTCGCGCCAGACCAGCTAAAAGGGTAAAGTTGCGATTAGTAGTTTTCTCAAATTCTCTCTCTTCTTTCTCTTATGTTTGACCAATCTGGGCTACACACTTCTCTCATTCTGTTCTTCTCTCAGGACTTTTTTGTGCTTTCTTCCAAAACCCAATAGCAATCATCATTTGGCATTTTAAAATGATAAGCTTGACGCCCATTCTCCCATTCAGATGTGGATAGTGTTCCTGAAGGCATGCGAGGAAGGAAGGCTGGAAGAGGTGAAGGGAATGGTGGAAAAGGGAAAACGTGGAGTGGATGCGTGGGTGGGGGTGAAGGATGAGGATGGACAAGGAAATGGACTGCACCTGGCATCCAGGGAAGGAAGAGACGAGGTGGTCTCCTATCTGCTGGAAGGAGGATGGCCTCTAGACCAGAGTGACTATTCAGGCAGGACCCCTCTGCATCTGGCAGCAGAGGAAGGGCATTTGTCCACCTGCCAGATTCTGATAAGGGAAGGGGCAGGGCTGGAGGACAAGGGACAGGGGAGTCGGACACCACTCCATTGCGCTGCAGGGTTCAACAGACCTCCACTGGTCCGTTTCCTCCTGTCCGAAGGAGCGGACAAGTTCGCCAAAGACGGGGACGGAAAGACGCCCCTTGACCTCGCACAGGAGAAGGGATACGATCATGTCGTCAAGCTCATGAAGGTATTTTTATTGGGGCGGCTTTGACAATATGTTCTTGGCCAGCTTAGTTTAAGTTAGTTTAATGAATGACATATGCTGGGAATTCACGAACACTGTCTGAACTTTAAAAGGATGTTTCAGAATCTGACTTATACTGTATGTTTAGTGTAACGATCAAAATAAAATCACCTTCTCTGTGTGTCATTAGGAGGTTCACAAAAAAATAAGTTATTTTCACATAACTTTTTTTTTAAATCGCCAAATATGATAGTTTTGGTGACGGATCTCTCAATTTTTTCCTTTTCAATATGATTGTCATGCTGACCCAGGAGTGGAACTGAAGTCTCCGTGGGACAAGCTGGAGGTGAGAGGCTGCACAGAGACCAACGCAGCAGAGTGACTACACTGATGACCCTCAAGCCCTCATCCAGCACAAACACCTCTGTTGGAATCTGGTCGGATTCTGGGCTGAATTCTTTTCCATGGAACAGTTAGATCATATTTTGTAGTGATTCATCCAGCTGTTCTAAAGTAATTTACTTATTTACAGCACTGAAATGGTGCTTGAATTTTAAGTGTTTAAAAATTGGTCATATATACTTTCTTGTTAAAAATGTTAAAGAGTGCATTTCTGTTTGAATAATTTGGCAGGAAGGGCGGCCTCCGTAGAGATATAAAAAGTTGCTATACAAATATTGCATTTTTTCTTCATATAGCTATACTGCGAATTTTGCACATATTAACTTACAGGACAGTTTCGCAGCATCTATCCATGGCTATTTAAAAGGATTCATCATCATCATCATCATCGTCGTCGTCGTCGTCGTCGTCGTCGTCGTCGTCGTCGTCGTCATCAGCATCATCATCATCATTAGGACAACGATATAATTATCACAAAAACCTTCCATTCTGTAAAAAAAGGGTAGTAAGACCTCTATGGCGGATAGAAATTAATTAAACAAGACAGGTATGCGTAAGACCTAGCTTCACTAGATTATTATTAAAGGATATCGTAATGCTACATTACGAAGGGTATGTGTAAAATTTTTACTAATATGTGAATATGTAAGCAGGGTCTTACTCATGCATAATAATATAACAAGATAATATAAATTTATTTATAATATAATATATATCTTATGAAATACTTAAATTTTTATTGAAACACTTGGCATGAAATGTCTTAGGTTTCAACTAATATGTGAATATGTAAGCCAGGTCTTACTCATGGATCGTATAACATGATGATAATGTAGCTATTATTTTTATATATAATATGTAATATGTAATATACCTCCATTTGTACTGAAACACGTGGGATTAAACAATCCGCTTAATTAATTCAATGAAATAGTACCTACCGAACAATGATGCCCCCCTACCTACTTATAATACAGATATCATCATCGTCTTACCATGATTGATAAGGTAATTTGTGATTTTCTCAGACTAATTTTAAGTCTGTAGAACTAATAATATTATTATTATAATTCGTAATGATATCAGAAGTTCCATAGGCTTGCAGCATTGGTTGACAAGATACACGTTGTGAGGTCCCTTGACCTGACCCCTGACCTAGCTAGCTCGCAGGGTGTGGGAATAAGAGTCCGGTAGGAGGTTAAATCAGTGTATTGCTCGAGTGATACAGGAGAGAGACGAAGCCCCCTTCCTTTTATACAGTATTACAGCCACCAGATGGCGCACAAGAACAGGGACAATTTCCAAAAGAGGATAAATGCTGGAACCACACACGTGGTCCCCACATACCCCCCTACTTCAAAAACCTGGAGCGACACCGCTCCAGCACACACTCAAAACAATTTCAATTATCAAGTCAATCAAGTCCACGTACACATCCACCACTGGAACTCGGTTGCAGTATCCAAGCAGCAGCACACACAGGTCAGCCATGGTCCACTGGTCCAGAAGTCCAGGCGGCACCACCAAGCACACCTTCGTAGAATGGTCCGAACTTCGGAGGCCTCTTCTTCGAATACATTCACGGTGTCCTTCCAGAACGTCGGAAGCAGCACCAGTCCAGAGCACCAGGCTCCAGACACGTGAGACGTGACACACCCACCAGGGCATGTGCCCCGGTCAGGAATGTCCTCCCAACCCAGGCAACACGACGAGTGACTCAAACATGTCACCGGAGAGCAGTAGCTGGTCTTGACCCACCTACGTCATCAAGGTCAGCACCGGAACCACGTGCTCGCAGCTCCAGGAATTCTTCTCAAGGCGACGACAACACGACATCGTCCACCTCTTCTTCCAACCTCCTCTCCATCCATCCTCCAGCTGAGCGCAGCCGGAACAGCCAAACAGCAACATCCATCGTCAGATAAAAGCAGCAGGCCGCACTGGAGATGACGCCTCACTCCAGTTGTCCATCGCAGCTCCCGTACGCAGCTGGCGACAATCAGACCCGGAATCCACCGACCAGGACGGTGCAGATGATGAGTACCTGGACCTCGCTTGAAGGGCTGCGCAACCCCTTCCCGGCCCGGACGGCACTTGGAGTTAACCGCCCACGCCAACAGCAGCGTCAGTCCACCGACCCCCACCCACCTCCTTGAGGTCAATAAAAGACCAAGTCAGGCCATGCCAAACTCAGGCATGCCCAAAAACGCCCCTCGGCTACCTCATAAGCCGAATCACGTCAGGTGTCTAGACCCCTTGACCATAGAGTCCTCCGACATGACCTACTGAGCCCCTCCAAGCCAAC
>JYFJ02008766.1:0-12419 GCA_000934665.2 Catajapyx aquilonaris | reverse complement strand
TGGGGATGTTGTCTCGCCCTGGGGCTGAAGTCGTTTTGAGCCGTGAAATAGCTGTTATTAATTCTAAATGTGAGAACGGCGCGTCCAATACGGGGTGGGCCGTAAGGACGGGCATAATCGTCGGCACTATCAAGCGTAATTGGAAAAGATCCTCCAGGTATGAACTCCATTGATGTGGGTCTGGATATTTATAGTTCGGTTTATAGACATTCGCCCTAATCACCGACCAGAATACCTTTGGGTCTCTTACTTGGAGCAACAAATTGGAGGTTTTTGTAGCCTGTAATTTTTTCTTAGCTTTCATCTGGTTTTTGTATGCCCGGAGAGTTTGCATGTAACTGACTCTATCCAATGGCAGGTCCGATTGACGCCATATCTTATGCTTTTTTCGCAACTGTAACTTGGCCAATTTCAGTTCATCATCGTATTGAGTTTTATTAGTTCATATGTTGGGTTAGCTTGCGTCTCCCTTCATCGCTGACTACCCCTCATAGGGAAATGTCGTGATGTTGTTGTTGTTGTTGTTGTTGTTGTTGTTGTTGTATAAGAGGCCAAGTTTCTACACGTATAATTATATTCAATAATATGCACGTGATATAGGAACGTGGGTTATGATAGAAATGTCGTGTGAAACGCCTTCTAAAGGTCATTTGTATAACTGTATCCTGGCACGTCGCATCTAAATTATTTTAAAAAATAACCTCCATTGGTTTGGTGACATTTCTTCTGCTCCCAAGTAAAGTACCGTACCGTACTTATGAATGAATTTAGACGCTTTTTTTGTTTTTCGAGCTGTGATCGATTTTATTATACGATATTACCCTCTCCATTACGTCACCCTCGTCAGTTCGAGACAGAGCTATGCTGAGGCAAGATTATCAGGAAGGTCTCGGGAGAAAAACGTGCCAAGCGCAGTGCAGTAATTTCGAAGTACAGGCTTTTGTCATGTTTTAATGAAAAATTCTAATTATGTTTTTATTTTTAATACTAAAACAAATTGATGAAGTTGTAGTAGGCTACATTTAATTTCAAAATAATATACCTGCCGTTTGTAATTGAATTGTTTTCATTTGAAAAGGACTTAACTTTTTAAACATCAGCACAAAAATGTCGCTTAACATGTTTTACATCAATTTTATTACAGTACGAGCATTTCGTCATCTCTGCTCAAATTTAACAAACAGTTCTGTAGGGCAGACTTGTACAGTACTATACGTGTAGTACTATATTTATATTTTTTATTTATTTATTTTACCCCGTGATACAACTATCAGTCGTTATAGGGGGGTGGCACACCACCATCAGTTTTCAAACTTGTTTTTCTTCGATCACCGTGCAAGGACTTCAGGATGTAGGGTAGGGCTATGGATTGTTGGGGAGGGGACACTTGTGCAGGTGCAATGTCTTAAACGTTTGGGCCATGTGCAGTCCCCCAGGAGGTTAGGTTGCCAGACACCTCCAAGGTGCAGGTCAGAGACCCTCCCGACGCTGGTGAAAGGGAACTCTCGGGCGGGGATCGAACCTGGGACCATTCACTCAGCAAGCCGAGACGTTACCATTTCGGCCACCACACCTCCCCCTACGTGTAGTACTATAATCAGAAGATGTATCTTCAGCTTCAGTGGCTTGCAATTCGTTGTAAAAATAATTTTAAAAACTATTTTTTGTTCTACGTGATGTTCTGCACGGTACCCAACTTCTTTCTCTTCCGGCTTTTCTGTTAAAAACGAAAACTTTTAAAAACCTCTAAAATGCTGTGAAAGTTTAACCGATTTTTCAAGAGCTTCACTATAATTTTCAAATATACTTTTTTTGTACGAAAAATAAATGCAATGGTACCAAAATTAGCAGTATAAATGCTTAGGCTTAGAGAGTGACGTAGTGTTGGAAGAATTAAGTACCGTGTACACCCGTTTGTCCGTGCTAATGAATGCATGGGTGTGCCGGGATAATCAAAAAACCAATCCAACATTTGTCATATAGGAACGAAAAAAGGGGGTTCTCCAGATGTTTTTAATAAACTACAGAACATAGTGTAGACTATTTTGATATGAATACGGTTTAATCAGTGTAGTAAAATTTACCGTATCACATATATTTTTAGTTTGTCTTCTGTTTAGTTTGTCTAAAGACTTATATATTTCTTTGTTTGCGGGACATACAGTATATTGACATTCTTTGGGGAGGTGTGGTGGCCGAGATGGTACCGTCTCGGCTTGCTTAGTGAAAGGCCCCAGGTTCGATCCCCGCCTGGGGAACTTCCTTTCACCTGCGTCGGGGGGTCCTGACCTGCACCAAGGAGGTGTCTGGCAACCTAACCTCCTGGGGGACTGCACATGGCCCAAAAGGCAAGGACAATGCACCTGCACAAGTGTCCCCTCCCCAACAATCCCTTTCCCTACCCTATATCCCGAACCAGTCCTTGCTCGGAGATTGAAGTAAAAACAGAAAACTGATGGTGGTATGCCACCCCCTATAGTTCCCGTAAGGGACATCACGGGGTAATAAATAAAAAATAAAACAACAAAATACAAAATATTGACATTCTTTCGTACCGGTACTTTAATTTTCTAGCTTTTGCTTTTGGCGATGCATAGACAAGCCGCATCCGGATAATCTGCAGTTCGCGTAAAACATGTTACGCTACGTATATAGCTTACACTTCATCACAAGGCATTGTCCTCAACAGAAATTTCCTTGCTGGTAATAGGCCTACTAGATCTTGTTGCCGGTAACATGTATTCCGAGTCAAAAAAACTTGAAAATATGTCACTATCTGATAATAATACTGTGCGGAGTTGTCATCAGAAAACGAAACGCCGTGGAGCAATACTGGCGGGCATTTTGTGGGCAGTTAACATATTTTCTTCAAAATATTGGCGCTTAACATAATAAATATTCTGATGAGGCCTACAGTATTACAACTGCTTCTGAGCCGTTTGCGTTTCAAAAGATGTACAAGATGAATACGGAGAGTAGTATGTTATTCTTTCGTTGGTTGTAACTCAAAAGCAGCCGCCCCTGTCACTCCTACCCCAGCCTTATGGAGATCCCTGTGAGCTTAGTTGCTCTCCCCCACACAGGTGGAGTTTCCGATTTGACTCGGCTCGCGTTCCACGGTTCGCTGGACTTTTCGTGCGGCCGATTCTTTGCACTGCAGCAGGATCCGGAGCAGTTCGCAGAGTCCTCCCGCTGAACCGCCTTGGGTACTGTGGAGCGACAGCAGCGCTAAATCGGAACCCACACCTGTGTGGGGGAGAGCAATAATTAAGCTCACCCAAAAGGGGAGTGACTGTTGGGACCTCAGTATTATAAGACAGTGCTCAAAAGTATATGACAAATGTGGCGGTAAACATGTTTTTCTCGCGTACTACTCACTTATTTTGATACTTTTTCATGATATTTAAAAAATGGAACACACGCACCCTTTGAAATCACCATAACTTATTACTGTTATTAGAACTACTATTGGTTGGATTGAATATAATTATTGTCAATTTCATAAAATACTGATAGCTACAGACAATATTATTGAACCACAAGCCCACAACTACAGGTCTTGTTCATGGGACATATGATAGAACTCCAGTTAGCACAGAGCGTTTTCTGTTCCTTCCTGACTTAGCGCACCGCATCTTTCATTCATTTAATTGATTTTAATGAATTCCCGTGCGAAGAACGGGTACCGGTACTTGTTAGCGTATAAAAATGTATTGGCTTATAGCGAGACATTATTTACTGGCCAATCTAACTCCAGGTTCTGGTTAGTGGTGACTGCTGGTCATCTTTAAACAAATGAGTATACGTATACGTTCGAAGCGAATGACCTCTCGTTTAATTTCAGAGGGCCCACTCTGGGGCATGCCCATAAAAGAAGTGACTCCGCCCGTCACCCAGTATCGGTAAGGCAATCAATGCATATTTTTTTGTGAAAACTCAGTAACTTACATACCTCTACATACCTTTTTCAGACCGGATTTCCCTGATATCCTCCTGGACGACATGTTTTGCCTCTGGAAACCACATCTAGAGTCGACGCGGGTCCTCAAGCACCTCTTTGATTCGGGCATCGACGTCGGGCTTATCTTGAACACAATGAACCTGAATCGTAGCGAGTACAACAACACGCTGTATTGGATCATCGGCGAGTTGGGATGGGACGTCTACATAAATCATTCGAGTGTTTTCCCAGAGGATGAGTCGCAGCTGATAAAAAGGTAGGGTAGATTATCTCGGACGGTTTTCCGACAAGAAATGAGACCAAAGTATGATATAAGACAATATTTGTGTATGAAGCAAAGATGAGGGCTGTCGTGTTGTGTAGGCTACTTGACTCTAAACAAGAAGAAAAAAACTTGGCCGATCATCCTGATTGTATGGCAGGCACGGTCAAAGGGTGGGTAGCGCCAGGGACACTCACCTGCACGCAAGGTACTATATTATACATACCATCATGTTCAACACTACCATAACATTCATTAATATTACATAAAAGTATGGTGTTTCTAACACAACAACACTAGTGGATACGCCTAGTACGGAGGAACATGTCAAAATTCCCTGAAAAGAACACGCACGTGAATAACGATGGATGGGACATGTCCTCTCCCTCCTGTGGGTTTTTTTTCTCCTGTGCATGGCATTTTATAGATATATGCGAGACAATAACCCCAAGGAAACTCATCTGAACACGTAGAGAACCCATCTAAACTTATAAAATAGGGAGTATAATTATATTCGAACAAGTGGCCTCGGAAGTGGAATGTGTTCATGTACCGTACTACCTTATGCCTGGATTTTCAACTCAACAACAGTTAAGGTGCATTCACATATCCGCGATATCGTGGCCAGCGACCGATTCGGTGCCCCGTCGCAGTCGCCGGAACGTTCACGTATCCACGACGCGGTGCCCCCAGAGACGGAGTTCCCGTCCAGCGACCGTTTTGGTGCCCGTCGCCAGGATCTGCTAGATCCAGATACCTGCGACGGCAGACACACGGTCGCTGGCGACAAAAGTCACGTGTCTTGTGCCAGGCCTTGCATCATCCTTGCATGGGCCGGCTTGGGCTCTGCAGTTGGGTCATTGGACCGCCATCTTTGATATAGGCTCAATTATTTTAAAAACTTAAATTATTTTATAATTACAAACGTCCATGGAGTTGGCCTCTGACCATATCAGATGGCTGGTTGCAAATTTGTTTCGGAAATATGCCTTCCAAGCCTGTACTTTGAGGGATAAAGCCGGAGGCCAGCGGAGGCCAGCGGAGCCGCCATGTTTTTTTTCGGGCATGAGATCGTGGCGACGGCTTACGTGAATGCTGTCACGACGCTCGTGCCCGAAACGGCACTGGGACAATGCCCCAGCAGCTGGGCGACACCATGCCCGCGACGTCGCTCGGGCACGGGGTCGTGGTCGCAGTCGCAATCGCGGATATGTGAATGCACCTTTAGGCCTACTTGGTCTCATTTCGTGTCATTTCGAATCCTCTTATACTATATATAATTAGGAACTGATTCAATATAGTGTCATAAAAATACTTTCCCTGCTATAGCATCCTGCAAGACGCCCACTTTGACCGAAAGGATGTTATGTATTTTGATGTCGACCTGGAAGGTCTCCAGTGCGCAAGAGATTTCGGGATATATTCCACCAAGGTAGAACAGGACGGCGTAACACTATCCGCTGTGGAGAGCGCCCTGGACGAATTCTGTGTGCATAGGACTGCCTAACCAGCTTTCACCTACGAAGACTGGTGTTTGTTTTGTCGTCGGATTCCACGGCGTTGTTTTTTTTTGTTGTTCTTGTTTCAAGCTCTTGATGGTGTAGCTTCTTTCCGCCTCTGTCGGCAACAAAGTTCCAAGCCCCGTCGCGTCGATACGCTACAGGCGCAATACCGTACAAGGTCGGGTGAGGAAGGAGCCATCTAAAAAAAAATCCATATGTGAAGATAACCTCCACTCAAAGATTAACTTAATCATCGTCTCTCCAGATATAATTTTTAAACTGTCACTGTCTTACTTACGCAATTGTTATTAAGCAAAAATGCGATGGGTGCTCTCATCAAAACGACTGGACATAAATAGGCGTTTGGATAGTCACTGACCATGATTAGGTTTGAAGATAACAGCCGTCTCATTGTTGCCTAATGACAACCAGTAATTGTTGAAATAAATGCGAGTTGCAAAATTACTTTTGGATGGACATAATTATGTTCAATTAACCTTTCAGTTACGGAAGTATTTTTTTACAAGTCATCGATACACGCCAATAAAAATTCCGAAACTTTCTCCGTTCACAAAAGCACTTAATAATGAGGGCCTCACATAATTCAGTTTATCTTCTTCAACCAGCCATTGACAACGGTGTTGATTACTACCTAGTTATACCAGTAGTTCTTATCAGATGCGACACGAATTTTTTAAACGCAAATAGTATTCGTAAAATATAGGTCCCGTTGTAGCTACATTTACTGGATGAATCTGACATTTAATTTGATTTAATTTTTGGCAACTAACTTTTGCGTGAATCTCACTTAAATATTGACCTCATTTTAAGTGCCATTGAAAATAAAGCTTAGGAGCCTATTAATCAATATCAGTAAAAAATGGGGCAGAATATTTAATACTAAATATATGGGATTTTTAAAGCAGGTTGAGTACGACCAACATGACTACGTTTCAAACACACGTAATTAGTAAAAAATTTGACCTTGACCTTCATACAGTTAACAGCCCAATAAGTACGCACAGCAAAAAAAATTAGTGCCAATTGGCAGATTTTCACCCTGTTGTTTTGCACTAATTACACGTCGCACAGTGGGGTATTTGGGCCGAAACGTTGGTCAAAATTTTTTCCGGCGACTTTTGCTTCTAAAATGCTCTGATTCATTAATTTATGAAGTAATAGGGGAAGTAAGGTAGTTTTTGGTGACAAAAAGGCTGGCAGTATAAGGGGACCATTACTGGCACAAGGGATATGTACGAATTACTCCATTTCGTAAAAAACTATAGCGGATGTCTCATGAATCGTAGCCAATTTTGGGTTTTTATTGTCATATTCGTGATCAGCACCTTCAAATCATTAAGAAATGACTACTTAAGTCGGCAACGTCGGCAATAGAAGCGGACCTTTACTACTGGTAACTCCATATAATTATAGGCCTACGTATGTAGGCTATTATCTAGTCAATTATGTAAAAAAAACTATTACTGTAGCCAATTTTGGATTTTAATTGTCATATTCGTGATCAGCACATTGAAATCATGAATAAATGTCTACTTTAATCTTGAAGTTTGACTTTTGTCAAAATTGGTTGCCCAGTGATTATAGCAACACTTTTTAAAAAAAGATATTCAAGCTTTTTGTTGACATCTGGGCTTTGTTACTGTTGTATCAAGTCATATAATTGTCTCCATACCATGACTTTGACTCCTGATGACCCTAGTTGAAAGAGAGAGAAAAAAATAGTCGGAAAAAAGAGATTCAAAAATTTACGCTAACAGCACAGGAGAAAAATGGGTGGGAAATGAAAAGGCGCGAAAAGGCGCGCCAGATTTTTTCACAGCTATAAAATAGAAGGCTGACTCTTCAAAATGTCATAAATAAGACAGATGGATCGGAGTGGGAAGCATAAAGGCCATTTCACAAAAAAAAACAAAAAAAAAAAACCGCGCGTCAAACGGCGCGCGTTGCGGCATATTTATTATTTATGTTTATTATTGCCAATAATTAATAATAATTGGCGGGGCAGGCGTTTGCCGCTTCACGCTGCCGCGAAATCCTTTTGTGTTTTGGCCTTAACTTAATCATGATTGAATATTTCACATTTGGCGAAAAAAGTAGGCAAATTATTGCATAATTTCGAGAATTAATAATTACTTATAGACTAGTCATATTATGGTAAGAAATTCTTTAAAATGAAGTACATACCTTCTTCTGAAGCTTCCATATTGGAACAGTTCACAAATATTTTGTATAACTTACTGAAAACAACACTAATGAATGTGTCGCGCCGAAAATTGCGCTTGAAATTAGCTAAATAATACGCGACCTGTGTTCAACTTTCAACTGCTGGTACGGACGAAGGGTTGCACCTATGAGAAATACAACTGTTTGTCATAATAGCCTCGTCATTCATTTGTTCCAGGAAATAATTTTTTTTGGAATCAGTAACATTTTGAAAAAATCAAATTTTGACCAGCTTTTGAGGCCAAATACTACACTGTGCGTCGTACAGATAAACGCCGTTACGGACAGTATCACGTATGGACTACAACATACTTAAATTTTGCCAAAATCGGAAAAAGGTCATTATCACTGCAAGAGTCTTTTCCTAATTAATCACTGTTCACTAATTACCTGGCGATACGTTGTGGCCACACTTTAACACTCTACACCGATGTAACGAAGAGGTCCTCGTTCTGAGCTGTTCACTCACCATCGCACTTCAAGACCGGATCTGAGCATCTGACCTGTTGGCATGGACGATAAATGGTCGGTTCAACCTTGACCGGCTCATTTTAATAAGTCAAATATGGTCGCAGTACAAACCACATTTTAATAAACAAACACATAGATTCACCATCGGAGACTACTTTTAATATTAATTAGCCGTCCACTTTCTGCATTGTTGGCCGTATTGTCGCTCTTGACCTTCACCAGGTACTCGTGCCCTGTGGTCATCCGGGGGGGAAGGACAAGGTCCTTCAGACCACAGGAACTCCCTGGGGAAGCCTCTGAACGTTCTTGTAGCTCTGGATGACTTGTATCTCGTACCGGGCCTCACGTACGGTGTATCTGATCGTACCCGGTCACCAGGCATCTCAGTACTTGGGAGGGATACAAGGTGGTACATAAAAATAATTTTCAGAATGAACAAGATTGGCAAAGCGTGATTGAAGTAGACTTTTTCTTAAATTCAAATAGGACGACAACGGCATAGAATATCGCCAGTCTCATTTCCTGTTGCCAATAATAATTGTAGCCTCAGAAAAATTTAATTTCTAAATCTTATTTATTTATTTATTTATNGGGGGGGGGGGGGGGTTAATTTCTAAATCATCATAAATCACCTTGGAGGCTAGAGTGGACGCGGAAAACCGGAAGTGGCTGGTCACCGGAAGGAACCTATTTTGAGTCCGCTGATCTGTCGATCATACCTCGGAAACAACGGAACATGGCCGTTTAGGACTTTCACTTATGACATATTATTTACCCCTCAAGCGAGTTTCAGCCAGATCGGAGGGGACAACTCTTGGTTATTCCCTTGTAAGTGCCGCAAGTGAATCAATATTTTCTTTTTCCTTATTACTCTAGCAATGGGTTATCATGGCAACAGGTTTCCATTGCATCAACAATGATATATTGTTGTTGATGCCATGGGAACAGACCGTGTGAAGAGCGGCTCCTCTGCTACTGCAGAATAAATAGCCTATAACTTGTAATGTCCAGAACTACTTATCTACCATCAAATTAACCATATCTTGGGTTTCAAAACGGGTGGCCAAGTTCACCCTCCGCCGGCGGCCATGTTGGGCCCCCCAATGTAGCCCTCCCCTTTCGTACCTATAAAGTTCAGCCTTGTCCGGTAGGGTCGCCACATAAATGCTCTGGGAAATGTCTCATGGCGCTCTCAAGTGAGCACCCACTGCAAAACCCTTCGGCAGGTGATAAGCCCAGAACGTAGGGGTAGTGTCCGTGGGCTGGAGGGGACCAAGACAAACATATTTGACATAAGAACCCGTGTCCGGAAACGCCATCTAGAGGGGGTTCATAGACAAGGAATGGGTGCGCTCAGACGCGTCAGGCGGGCGGCGTTAGCGAGCGGACCGTTTAGTTGCTAGGTGGCGCGCGGATTGTACACAACTTTGCAATTCGCCATAACTTGGCAACAACAGAGCCACCTAACAACTAAACGGTCCGCTCGCTAACGCCGCCCGCCTGACGCGTCTGAGCGCACCCATTCCTTGTCCATGAACCCCCTCTAGATGGATGATTGGTGGCAGCCAAGTTGACGTTTTTATTTTGTATTAATTATGTTGTTAATGTTGAATGAATGGGCTGTTGGGCCTTATGGGCATGGTGGGTGCAATAAATTCCGAATAAGTTCCATACACAAAATTAGAAAAAAAAAACATCAGGTATGGGATCTCACAAAATTAGTGACAAATACACTTGAAATCGTTTAACTTCAAACAAGTGGTCATGCGTGAAAGGAACGAGCTTTATTCATTATCACCACCTCAATATTCTTGTCCTCACTCTGTCAGGCTAAAAAGAGGTTGTATTTTACTGCATTCCAAGGACTCCGTCTCGTTTTGGAAGACAGTAAAAAAAAAAAATTAAGCCCACAAGAGTTGATCATTACCTTAATTGGTCGTTATGGTGGCAGCATTTGGCTTCTCTTTCTCGTTCACCCACCTCCCCTCCCCTATACGTTTATCCAACACAGCCTTTATAGTGACTCTCTCGCCCTCGGACCGACCCAATTTTGGACGATGTGTTAACTCTGACTGAACTAATAATGCATGTTCTATACACTTAGACTTAAATCCTATCCTGGTCCTGACTTGATCCCCAACTCATTACTCAAACTAGACTCGGTCACCCTATGTAATTTTTTGCTCTCAGAAGTAATATTTAATTAAATAAACGATTTGAACTTTGATGGGCAACCCTATTGGGTACATGAAGATTAGGAGGTGAGACGGGCTAACCTCACCTCTACAACCTACATTGCTATGACCATAAATTATAGCCATGTTACGAGACCAATGTCACAGTAATCCAGGGTGATTTGCAACATGTCCTTTCGAGGAATCCATTGGAAACTCGCATGCACGCATCCTAAATTTCAATAATTTCTCTGCCATTTTTTACCGCAGAATTGCCTTTCTGACATTATCTCCAGATTAGGACTATGTGACATATCAGTCATTTGCCAAATATGAAATGCATATTTTGGTAATCATGTGGGCGCAACAGCACTTTGTTGTGCAGTGTTGGACATTATTCTCGTTGTACTGGTAGCAACATTTTCCGAAGCGGCAGAAGAACGAATCGAAGCAATGGATAGTGCAAGCCGTGCGAGCAAGATTCGTTGCCGCTTCAGAAAGTGTCGCTAGCAGTACGACTCGATTAATGTCCAAGATGTACAGACCAGCAAGCATTGCTGGTTCCAAGAAGCGGTTACCTCCTTGCCCTCGAGTAAACAAGTATCTGTTGCACACTTGCACAAGTGTCGTCTCAGGGGACAAGTTGAAACAGCAGACATCTCGTAACTCACCTGTAAAACCTTGTAAAAAATCCATACTGCCAAATTGAATAAACGTTGCCTGTAAAAATTTCCACCGCCATCATAAAGAGCAGCCAAGTGCAATGTTCCAATGACGTATCCCTGCAAGTAAACAAACTAAACGAGAGCCAGGCAGGCGGCCAACACCACGTAGCAGAACAAGCGGAATCTCCTCTTCCGACCTGCGACCTCCGTCCGTCGACTACCAGTCACGGGACTGTCCCCTCTACCAAAGATCGCCTATTCACTGTTCCTTGGTTGCGACAGCGGCCACTGGCATGAGTTTCCCAAAGCAAGCCAAATTAACTTGGATAGTTCGCATTTTGCCGTAAAAATGTGCAAATTTCTCCCCAGGTTACTATATGTTTCGAAGGTTTTAAAAAATTTCACGGGGAGTCGAGGCACCGAATATATAGAAATGAACAATCGTGAACAATAATATTATGCCCAGTACTTTATAATTGATATATTTAATGAGGTTGGCCCAGCATTGCCTTTCAACCTCCAAGGATAGGGAAGGAAGGAAGCGGTTGTGGCCTATTATACGGAAGCAACCCCGGAATTATCCTAGAAAGACCGTGGAAAACTACAGAAAACCACGGTCAAGGTTGCCGGCCCCGGGATTCGAACCCAGGACCTCCCGATTAGCAGTCGGACGCCTTATCCACTATGCCAACCTGCTTCTGTTTTATGCCCAGTACTGTACACGCAGTTGTGCCGGGTAGATAATGAATGCTAATCCTAAATGAATATAGGCCTCGTGCGTAACTACACTAGCGCGCTCTGTTGAGGAAAACGGCGACAAGCAGTGGGGGTGGGCACGCAAAGTGTGCGTGTCGGCCAACACATTCACCATGGAATTAAGCGATGAAACGTCGGTTTCAAGTGCTCCTGTGCCACGACGGTCCAATACACACTGTTGTGTGTACGGCTGCTCCAACACATACAACCGTTGCCCTCCACATATAGTACGGCGGCTTATTGAAAGTATTATGCACTTCGAGCCAAATAAAGCCATTTTAATTTTCTTCCGTGATGTACGCACCATAAGGAGCATTTTGAGGGTTGGAGCCACCTCCAAAGGTGTCTGTTAATTGTTGTACACCCCCGCAAAGTTTTATATGT
>JYFJ02008765.1:0-11465 GCA_000934665.2 Catajapyx aquilonaris | reverse complement strand
CCATTTTGATCGCCATGTTTAATATCTCATTCTATGGACTTCCGACAACGATTTAGAGCCTTTCATTGAATCCAGCATCCATACAAACATATAATTAAACACCTAACTTGCATATATTCAGGTAATGAAGGAAATTTAAATTTTAAGGCGGCCATTTTTGGAAACATGACCGCCATTTTGTTTTGGGGATAGGTATCAGGTGGCTCCCCTTCCTAAACGTTGACAATAGGTGTGGACATGATGTATGCCAAGTTTGGTGTTCTCCTCATAAAGTGCAGTTTTTTTTTCCTTACTCGCCCAACTATTTTGCCAAACAGAGAAGAATAGTGTGGCTGCCTACCCCACTGCAATAACCCGCCATTCTTCCCTTATTCCAGGGTCTGTCCCACCTTGAGACACACCGCCCCGGGGCCGCCCTCCCCCAGACCCCCCAGCCAACCTCGCCGTGTCTGGAGAGGACTGCCAGGTAATTAGTGGGAAGGGGGTACAGTGAATAAAGGTCAACCTCAGAGTAGGACACTCGTGTACAAAATATATGCTATCAATGGTGAGTCTTGGGCCTTGCCGAATTCTGATTATAGCCACCCTACACCCAGAGCTTAGTGTAAGGAGGTTTGAGAACCACACAAAAGCAGGGTGACCACCGGTCAGGGAACACAGGGAAAACACAGGGAAATTGAAAATTAGCCTGTAGACACGGAAAATACAAGGAAATTCGTGTCAATGACTCGAAATACGCTAAAATTACACTAGGCCACAAAATAATTTTGTTGCCTGACAAATTTGTTGACAATTTTTTTCTGTTGGTCTGGAAGGTTGTTTTCATGTTGTTTCTTTATTAAGTTTGGTGTGGGAAATCAAATCCAACGGTGGTATTGTTTTTTTTTTTTTTTTTTGGTATCAAGATTTTTCTAGTTCATCTTTACCAGCTGGCTGTGAGGCCCGACTCCATAGGTATCCGCAATGAACCGGCTTTTTGAAATTTTATGACTTGGGCCCTTTGGCAAGTGATGTCTTCAATTTATTGCCTTGATCCTTTGTAATGCTTAGGGGAGGTCCCCTCTCAGAGCCTGCTGAATATGGGATTGGTCACATTCTAAGCCCTGTGCAACAGATGAACTTGCATAGCCTAACAGCCGTGTAGGCCTGTACTCGCTCACTTTCACTGTAACATTATTTTAGTACAGTACTATATGCATTCCAAAAAATTAAGACGGGGATCAAAGTGATGGAAATCTACCTCTGGTAATGCGGCATGCAAGCCACCCCCGTGCATGCTGGTCGTCCACGTTTAATACCAGCATGCTGCTTTAAGTGAGGTAATATGGTACCTGGTACTAAGCACCTGGAAATCATAGTAGTTCACTGCAGTGCAACTGAGCCTCAGTGTGATTTCCTATGTGAGTCACTGCATTTGCCAACTCCAGTCCAACCAGAGAAACTGTAGCTGTTTCATTCCAGAACAAGGAATGCTACATCTCTCTTATGCATATACAGGGTGTTTCAACTTTTTTGTCCAGGGAACAGTTATCGGAAATATTGCACTATAAGCTGTTACTTTGTAAGCAGTGACTTGCAACTGGTTTGTCGGAGGAATGGGGAATATTCCCTGCGAATCTTAGGTTGAAGTGGCATACACTGCTTACAAAGTAGCAGCTTAGTGCAATATTTCCAATAACTGTTTGGACAAAAATGTTGAAACACCCTGTATATTATAAGATCTTGAGTGGAACTGCATTAGGTGGGGGTGGAGAGTGGGTGATGTGACCCTTCACAGTATAGTTATTTAAACTCCTCTGTAATATCAAACATATCCTGCCAAATACAAGTTTGCTTCTAGTAATAAGGATAGCAATATGAAAGGGGGAAAGGAGAACTTTTGTGGGTCTCTCCAGTCAGAGAGAAGGGGAAAACTCTGGGATTCTTCTCACTGAAAGAGCTTGATCAGGGTCTGTACCAAATGGTGACTCCCTCTAAACTTCTCAAGTTCATCTCGTATATTTTAATGGAAATGCTGAGCTGTTATTTTGACTGGATTTGTGAATTGTGAATTGTGAATTAATGCAAAGTAGGCATACATGAAGAGTCAGGGAGACTTTGGTCAATCCTGAATCCATTGCACATTTAAACAGCAGTGACTCCCATTCTTGACTTTTCCTGTAATAATGCAAATGTTGAATGTGCTAATTATTGAACTCGCTCAAAGCATTTTACCCTGGCTAGATTGCCTCAGGTTCACTCACCAGGAAGGAAGACATGCTTTCTTTGTGCACATTAACCATGAAAGAGCATGGTTCAAGTAGCTCATGCAGTGATTAGAGTTCAGCTACTTGGAATGTGGCCTCCAACTTTCGTTTTGTCTTGGTTACTGTTGGTTGTGTAGAATTTTGAGACAGCACATGCTTAGTTCAAGTTAAATTAATTGCATCAATTACTGGGGAATGCAAGTGGTAAATATAATTTTTAATTTACAGGCATAAAGATTGCATATATTAGAGAATGTTTCATTTTATTGCTGTAATTGAACTTTGGAACTAACAATGTAAAAACATCATTGGAGAGAAAATTGCATGTAGTTGTTGTACTGAGCCCTGTAAATAATTACACTAATTACGAAAGCAATGTAACACACACATGCATCAAACTTGCAAACAGCAGTAAATATTTGGTAAATAGGCTACCCATAATTCAGTGTCACTGACTTGATTGGATACCAAAGTGGGAGGGGTAATTATTTTTGACAACCTTCTTGCCTCCCACCTTAAGTGATTGGTTGTGATACCCATGCAACCTTGGAAGATAATAATGAATTTTGTGCAATAAAATTAGATTGCCTTCTTCACACAGCTTTCCATCCTTTTTTATACATTGAGTGTGGTAAATGCCATTGCCTAACCCAGGATGCCACATGATCTGATGCTGTGGTTGAAGTGTTTGGCATGACAAGTCAATGTGTGACATCCTACACTTTAGGCAGGAGTAGTCAAAATTATAATAGAGGGCGTCAATGGGCTGAAAATGTGTTTGCACTGGAGCTGCAGCCCTTGCCTTGAACTGACACCTTCACACAATTTGGTGTACTTTTCCACAGCCATGTGGACATCATCATATGTGTCCAGTGCAGGAGCAATCTTATTCCTGGCGGAAATAATGCAACTGGAAGCATTGTCTGAACTGCTCTGCTGTCCACCCTGCAGCCCCACTTGTCCAGAATTAATCTAATTAAGATGGTTCAGGCCAAGAGTCATTAAGAATTATTATCTGCCTCACCTATACCCCCAAATGGTGGTGTTCAGTGCTGACAGTTGTTCCGTATTGAGCTGTGTCCTAGGTGGTTCGATTGCAAAATATTTACAACTTACTTTCTAACTCTAATCCCCTGCTGCTGTTCCCTAGGCACCTGTGATTGAGAACAGCAATCAGTGATATTGCAACTCAGCCCACCAGATTAAAAGAGACGAAAAATGTTCCTGCGAGCGTTTCAGAGAGTTAAGTCCACAATTTGGACACCTGTGTGGGAGCAGCAAGCTCCAACTAGGGCTGCAGAAACAACACAGGAGCCTTTTGACGATGGTGGACCAGAAGAAGAAACCGCCACTGGAATTGTGACTTTGATTGATGGTGCCTATGGAATAATAAACAGCAAGATGCATTTTTATTACCCTGTCCCAGGAATGACAGTGAAGATGGGAGATGAGGTTAGATTTGTCAGGACCCAATCATCTCCTACTGAAATGTGGCAAGTGAAGGAGATTATTGAAGTGGTGGGGCACACTTGGGTGGAGAAGGAAGAGGATGAAGAGGAGGAGGTGGTTGAAGAGGGTCGAAGAGAGATGCAGGGAAAGGTTGAGGCAGCTGGAGACAAGTATGCCAGAATCATCCTTGGAGAATTCAGGGGTTCCCTGGATCTCACTGAATTTGGACTGCCCAGGGTTGCACCAGGTGAGTCAGCTGGGTCT
Source organism: Catajapyx aquilonaris (assembly GCA_000934665.2). NCBI lineage: Eukaryota > Metazoa > Arthropoda > Diplura > Dicellurata > Japygidae > Catajapyx > Catajapyx aquilonaris. The sequence continues at coordinate 7,506 of JYFJ02008765.1, read as the reverse complement.
TTATTATTTTACTATTGGGCATCGGACCAAGGGACACCCAAGTTTTGGATGTTGCAATCATAATTTGAGGTGCAATGAAATGCTCCAGTTTAGTAATCACAATGCTGCCAGCAGCCTTACTGTGTCTTCTCCAGGCCATGATTGCAGTGACTGGTTTGGCAGTTACATTGATAAAAGACCATTTCAAGCAATTACCACAGAGTTTTGATTAAGTTATCAAGATAACTCCCGAACAACCACTGGAATCTTTAACTAGACAAGATACAGAACTTGGCTTCTGCTGTGACCAATCAAGCCAAGCAGAAAATGGATTCAGAACTGGGAAAATGGTTTTCCAAAACCTGAACCCTAATCACTTATTCAATTGCCAATGGCACAGGAAAGCGGCTTAGTTTTAAGCAGTTACTGATGGAGGTCATCAAACATATCAGCTGCTAATATTAGTCTAAATTGAATCATTAGTGCCAGTTCTGAATTGCAATGAATTTCTGATTGTAAATGTCCCATTGGAACATGTGCCATTGAATATAGCAAGGATAGAATCCTTATTTTTGCAGGCCATACCATCTTGCAGGTGTTACAAAGGAGACGTCCTTGCAACCTAACTAGTTAGGGGCAAGATAACTCATGTGTTTGGGGAGGTGGACCTTGGCAACCATAATTAGCCCTGCCCCCTGCTGAGTTTTTTGTATGGAATTTATAACGATTGTTGGGGAAATNCCCCCCCCCCCCCCCCCCCCCTGCTTGGTTACCAATTGTGTCAGTGTGAACAAACTCATCTCATTCTTGAGGGTTTAGAACATAATGCCCACCTCCTTTGAAATCGAATCCTGATTGGTCGACCGGTAGGGGGCGGGGTTAATTATTTGTTTGCCAAGGTCTCAAGCCATCTCCCCCAATCGCATGAGTTATCTTGCCCCTAGTATAATTCAGAGTGATTCTAACTAGTATAATGTCCAGACATGTCCACACTCATTGACCCAAAACAAGTCAAAAATGTAGGGGTGAGAAATGTTGAGGGACCAACTGGTGATGTGGTAGACTACCAGACACAGTGGCCTGCCCCTATAGACACAATGTGGCAATGCACACAACACCTTTTTATAGGTAGATCACCTGGCAGATATACCTGCTGATCTTACCATAGTTGCCTACAGAGCATGATATGATAATGATTACTGATGGGATTTAGTGAGACCAACTCTTTCACAGTAATTTGCAGTAAGTGGACATCACAAAATCTCACCAATAAGAATCATTATTATCAAGCTCATATCCTGCTCTCTAGACAACTACTGTAAAGTGAGCAGGTTCATCTGGCAAGCAATCTTTGTATAAAAATCTTCCTTCACTTGAGATTGGTGATGCCACGTGTGTCAAGGAACAGGCCAATGTGTGTTTTTGTCTAGACACCCTGCATTTTAAATAACCATTATAAATGTTTATTCAAAAGTAACTTTAAAATAATCAGCTTAGTTCCAAAAGACCTTTAATTAAAATGGATGTTTCAATTAGAATATCTTGCTTAAGTAGATGAATAGTGTGGTTTCACTGGTTCTGGCCACTTGAAGAGAAATTCTGATACTGAAAATTTGTAATACTGAATTGAAGGTTCAAGCATGTAAATGAATGTGTGAAGGGTGAAAGGAAATGAAAGTGATGGGATGAAATGCGTGATGGGGACTGCTTCTGTCACACATGTATTGATGGGGTGTAGGCAATTTAACTGATAATAATGTATTAGTACACATAATGAGATCTGAATATTTTAATTGAAACCTAAATAAAGGGATTCCATATATAAAAGGAGAAGATGAACCACTTCTTGCCGCCCCTGGTTAATTTCTAGCCATGCCACCAGCATTTTTTTTTTTTTTCCAAACCTGTTAGTTGATTCCCAAACGGACATAATTAAAGCCGTAATCACCTGTTGTGATTTGTCACATGAGTTTGTTGATAAATGATGATGCTACTGCCACTACTTTCAGGCATTACTTTGTTCTTTGATTTGGACTTCGAACTATTCAGAGTTCGGACGACCTCCTGGAATGAATTAAGTTCCAAGTATTGTACAAGCCACCACTGTATAGCCTACAGCGTACGTGATTAATGCTTTAAAGCTTCTGTGATATTATTGTTGACTGTGCATGGTAGCAAACATATTGGACAGATTGAAATTACTTGATACTGTGCGGAAAACGAAACAAAGATCTGACGTCATCGTCACGCAACAATATGAGTAAACAGTGTCAACAAAAAGAACATTGTTTATCCTATTGTTGCAGGAGAACAAAATGATGACGTCAGATCGGCGTTTCGTTTTCCGCACTGTAGTTTCATGGTTTCATGTCATAGAAAAGACCAAAAACTTGGACCTCACAGTTTCAGAACTCAAAGACATGGTGTGAATGTAAACCACAAAATGATTGGATATAGGTTGAGTACCATAGTAAGGTTTCTTCTTGGTGCAGGTGACTGGCTGCTGCTGGACTTAACCTGCAACTTTGTCCCAGGGACATCACAGATCAAGAATATTCTGCAAGTGCATGGTGCACAAGCAAGCCAGGTCAAAAAATGCAAAGGAATTGTGACTTCTGTCAACAAAGACTTTGGCCTTGTCGACAACAAGTTTGTCTTTCATCAAGCAGTGTGTAAGGCGTACATCCCCAGAATTCGGGATATGGTGGAAGTGGTTGCCATTGAGAGTACCCAGGGCAACCACTCATGGCGAGTTATCAAAATTAAGAAGGTTGAGAAAATTGTTGACCCTTCGCCAGGATTGAAATCAGAACCCGAAAAATGTGTTCCAACAATTGAAGGTGTTGAGGCTAGCAATGAAGCAGCAGCAACAACAGGGGATGCTCAGAGTTCAAAGGAGAAGAAAGATCAAGCCCCACCAACAGCTGATCGGGTCATTTTGGCAGACAGTGATGAAAACAGAGGAATCCAGATCCTGCCATACCTAGTGAACTTTGAGACCATACAGGTTGGGCGGGCTGGAGCCAGGGAGATTGAAATAACAAACACCATTGACAGTCATATGGTGCTCTATAATATCACATTTCATTCTGGAAAGGATTTTAAGGTGTATGATACTGACTTAGTCTCCCACTTGATGGTACCTGCTCATCGAGCAGTTACTGTCAAATTGATTTGCGACCCTTCAAACTTCGGATCTCCCAGCGACATTGCCATATTTACATTTTCCAATTTCACCATGTTACGCCGAGTCACAGCTACTGCAGTGGCCAGTTCGGCTGTGACTGCCCTGCGCTGCGCAGCCAACAAGATGAACAAAGTTCGCGATTCAAAGATTGTCAAGGGTGAATTCTCAGTCCAGACGAGCTACCTAATTCCGAGGCGCCTCCCACAGTATCCAGTCCCTGAGATGCTGTATGATATTTACGTGACTTACGATTGGAGAGATGACCGATGCTTTTTGGGAAAGTTTCCAGCCCTTGGCAAGCGCCTGACTCCAGCGACATATGTTGACAAACTGGATGGCCTTCTTTACCTGGAGGAGGCAGAGAATATGTTGCACCTGAGGGAGTATGACGTGATAGGAGCAACTTTTAGGCGCAAAGGAGAGTTCCTTGCTATGGCTGTGACAGGATTGTCTGAAGCAAGGCCCTCCATCATGGTTGGAGACTGTGTCATTGCATCACCACCATATGATAAAGCAGGTAAGGTGGTGGTAACACTTCATTTACTAGTACAGTTTCTGCCTACAGTTTTAGACTGGAGAGGAGTTTTGTGCCCTTTCTCAAATGATGCAGATATATTTTGACACCTTAGTAAGTGTAATAATTTCAACTGAAACAGCTCAAGTAATCTTGACTGCAAAATATGCACCATATTATTGAGCTAATTGATGAAATTGACCAAATTAGAAATAGCTGTGAAGCTTTAAAATAATGGGGAATATTGAAGTCATGTTGTTTGGAGTTGGCTTGCTTTTCATTTCTGTCCATTATCAGTTTTATCAGGTTTCATATTTTGTTTTCTGGCATTGCGTATCATTTTGTGTAATTTCATACACCTTGTATTTCTGCACCCACTCTGTGCTTAACCAAATTGTGTTGTTTTTTTCATTTATAGGTGACCGATTCCAAGGCTGCATACATGAAGTTCACAGCGCTGAGATATACCTGCGGTTTTCTCCCTCTTTCCACACTCAGTATGATGGGGAAACATATGACATTTCTTTCGAGGTGAGCAGGAGCGTGTATCGCCGACTTCACCAGGGAATCGAACTGTTTTTACAAAACCTGCCCGTGGAGATTCTTTTCCCAACTCAAGTTATGGTCCGCCAGCCAAGGGTCTCATTCAATGAGGTAGGGAACGAAGCACCTTGCCCTCCCACCCAGTTGCCAAAGGATGGTGCAGGGAAATTGACCATCCGCCCTGCTGAGGGCATGGAAGTCTGCAAGACTACAAAGAAGATGGTGTCCGAGGCAGATGCACCTCAGAAACCTGTGCAATATGGGGCTGTGGACGTCAGGTATAAAGATGTCACAGAACCTGACGCAACTGATGGAGATTGGTCTGCAGGGTTAGTAGAATGTGCATTTGGAATACCATACTGTAGTGTCCAGGCAACTGGCTGTTGATGGTTGCCTGGTCACTACATTATTGTTGTTGTTGGGTAGTTCGATACTGGCCGATCTCCTGATCGGATGCTGTGTACTTGTTGTCCTGAATACAGTTCCAAACTGGTTAACTTATACCCTTCCCCGTGTGTTATTCGTGGTGTCTCTGACGTACTCATCGTGGGGCACTACAATACAGTAATCAGTCATATACATGGGAGAAACTTCATTTTGCAAGATATTGTGTAATGAACCCCTTCACCCCATCTTCAGTGCCCCTCTGACCTACTTACTGTAGGTATTAGGTACACTTTCTGATAATAATTGGTATCCAGGACCAAACATAAGCTCTCTAAAGGCTGTCACAAATTCAACAGTTAGGAAGCAGGCTGCTGGAAGTGGACAGCGGCAGGGCACAGGTGGAAATATAGGTCCATAACAATGTTGTCTGCAATGAAGCACATTGCAACAAACAGTTGTGACCCCTTGGACACCATGCACAGAGCAAATCCAGAGTTTGTTAATTGTGCCATGCACAAGTGTCTCTATAAAAAATTTCTGGCCAACTTCGTTACTGCAGAATTAGTGACGCATCCTTTATGGACATTTCCACGTTGATTTTGAGTGCAGTTGGCCAGCCCTGTTGGAACACACTGCAGGTGGCAGCCTATTATTGTGCAACCATTTGTAAAGTCCATTACTATATGCAATTGGTACTGTGTAGAATGTGACCAGAGATAGATCTTTTTGTATTGATATATATAATTATACTTTATTTTTGTCAACAACAAGAAGAAATTATATTATTGCTTCAACTAGACTATTTTTTAAGTGATGGAAAAAATGTTTTAAAATCCTGATTCTCATTTTTCAGGGACAACTCAAGTTTGCAGTCACGGAAGTCAGAAGGTGTGACTGCCCCAGGCATCTTTCCATCCCTGGCTTGTCGAAAGCCAAACCTGCACATCCGGGACTATTCCGACCTAATGCGTGCTCTTAAATCAAACTGGCTAGTAGGATTGACCCATCCTGTGCCTCTTCGTTGGGTGAACAGAAACCTGAATGAGCAACAGAAGAATGCAGTTAGACGGATCCTGAAGGGAGAGGCCAGGCCTCTACCATATATCATATATGGACCTCCTGGGACTGGGAAAACTGTGACACTCATCGAGGCTGCACTTCAGGCCTATCGACTCATAAATTTCAGCAGGTAACCTTTTTATGATGTAAATCCTCCAAAAATTGGAGTTTTATTCAGGGAAATGAGGCATACCACACTAACACAGCTGGTTAGGTTGTAGACCGCCACTGTGAAGCAGATATTGCTGTAAAGTGAATCAAAGGCTTTTTCCACTTGATAGTACATGTCTAAGCCGTAAAACTTGTGTACACAGCTGGTCAAAGTAGCAGTCCCTTGAATTTTCCAGTGTGGAGGCAAAAGGAGCTATCTCCACCTGCACGAGCCCTATGACACTCCTCAAATACGGTAGTGTAATAACTGTGTCACATCGTTTGCTAAGACGCCATCTTGTGCAAGGTGCAACTCCTGTGGTAGGCAGCGGGTAGTCTGCTGCGATTGGCTGGATCTTTCTTCCGCATACTTACCACTAGAGTGCACCTTGAAAAAGATGGTGGATAGCGAACGATGTAGTGCCGCCAGCGCCATATTCCCAGCCTGGCGATCACACAGAAATTAAACTACCGTATCCATACAAATAGGGGGGATGTGACAGGGGGCTGACCTGCACCTTCCAAGGCAGATAATTTTCAAGAGACTGCTATTTTGTCCAGCAGTGTACACCATCATATGTGTGCAGTAGCTCTAGTGACTCTAGTCTGATACAATAGCATCATAGTAACAATATTTAAATCATGTGGGCTGCGCAACTGGGAAGTTGAACTTTTCCTACACTGGTCTTTGATAATATGTATAGTAAGTATAAACCAGTCGTAATTAATCCAATGGTAATAATTGTTCATTTATTTTAGAAATACAACTTGGTAAATAACAGTTTGAAATGGGAAAAATTAATATAATGACTGTGGGATTTTGACAGTACTGTACTTATTATAAAAATAATGTTAACCTAAATATCAGTTACATAGTGCCCTACATAGTTACTTTGAAATTTATTTTCTCGCACAGGATTCTGGTGGCTACCCCATCCAACAGCTCTGCTGATCTGATCGTTGTCCACCTCCACCGAAGTGGAGTCATAAAGGTAGGATTTTTACTGACCTAGGCCTTCTGCAAAACTTATGCAGGTTCTGTAAAAGGTGGTTACTTTCTCATGAATCTGGGTTTCTTAAGATGTTCTAAGACAGAATCATCCGATATTCCTAGTAGATTTTGAGTTAATGACGTAGATAATAATTGCATTTAAAATTCCATGGCAGCAATGCTGTTGTGGGTTGGCTTGAATTCTTTGACAGGGAGGGAAAAGGTAAGGACATGGTGAGGACCATCTTGTGGATTATACCAGATTATACTCAATGGATCTAAAATTGGAATCTGATGTCTTCGACTTGGCGTGGATCTGTTTCATTGCTAATTCTGACCATGTCTGACCTGCCCAAGAATTCAAGCCAGTACACACCATCCGACACATTTCAAGTGTTATTATTTCCATCATGGAGCCCAAATCTGCAACCGCAACAAGAGTAATTTGCCTTAACCTTAGAATGACCTATGGAACATTTTTCCGAGAGGAAGTACATACTTTCCAACCACCCTGTATAATTATATTAATTTTTGTGCGCAGGAATGGGACAGTATACTGGTATAGTTAATGGTAGGAATTCACTAAGCTGTGAGCCTCGAACTAACATCAGTTTTGGGTGTCTCTGCAGTTTTCTGACATGGTTCGCCTGAACTCATTCCGGCGTGGAACTGACACTTTGACTGATGAGGTCCGAC